>JAHWFP010085199.1:19258-32251 GCA_023313725.1 Lithobius niger | reverse complement strand
CTGCCCCGACTGGGACTCGAACCCAGGACATCCCGTTTACTAGCCGGGCGCTCTAACCACTGCGCTACCGGGGCGGGTACTGGCTGTGTGTTGTGTATCCTCACAAGGTCAGTCTTTAATGCAGACTGCTTGCTTCATTTACCCTTTACCTTGTGATTTCTTTCTTTATCTAGACTTCTTGTTGACACTCTGTAATATTACTTTAGAGTATATCCAACAAGCTTTTACCAACCAACTCTGTTGGTCTAGATGGCTTTTCAGTGACGCTTTACAAGGAATTGGTCCAGGTTATTCATGCTGCTGCTCCTCGGATTTTTAAATTTTCACTTCCGGTTAGTTGCCCCCTACTGGAAATGAAGAAAAAGTAGTTCCTGTGTTTGAAATGGGTGATGCAAGTAGTCCCTTCTTCTTCATCTTTCTTCTTACTACTTTTCTTACTACTTCATTCTACTTTTGGTTACTTACTGGTGAACAATTTTACTTTTTCCCAGGCAGAACCACGATCTTTCAGTTTTTACGTTGTTTAGGTGATTGGTCCACTGCTCTCAATATGGTGCTTCTTGTGGATATTATTCTCATTGATTCTGACAAAGCTTTTGACTCACTAATCAATACGGAGGTTTGTTATAAGCTGAAAAGACTAGGGCAGTCCCCGTACATGGCCAGTTTTTAGAGCATTGTTGTGATTTCCCGTTTGCATAATAATACTGTGACGTCCCTACATCTGCCATTTATTGTTATTTATTTTATAAATACTGAGCCCCGAAATGGGACCCGGAATTACAGTAACTCCGGATTTTTAAATTGCTTTTAAAGCGTCTGAAATAATCCGGAATTGTGGTAACACGGAGTTACCCAGACTCTTGATTTTTCTGAAATACAGATGCCTGCGCAAGGAAGACGGAATTACCATAAATACGGAAACGGATTTTACTTTAAAGTGCTTGCAGAAATATGTATTTACGGTAATTCCGGCTCCATTACAGGGATCTTTATTTTAGAAAATAATGAAGAGTTATGGTAACTCCGTGTTACCCCAATTCCGGATTATTTCAGAAACTTTTAAAACAAATTGAGACTCCGGATATACTTTAAATCCTGGTCCCACATAGGGGGACAGTATTTAAGAAAATCCCGAAATTAAAATGTCTCCGTGTCGATACAATTCCGCGCCCCCAATTAAACACCACCTTTAGCAGTTGTCGCCCACCGCTCAGTCGCCCAAGACTCCGATATTCCCATTGCAGACTTCAATAGAATAAAGATTATCGAGATTTCACTGCGGACAAACAAACAAACTATAATCTGCATCATTAAGGGCGTATGATGTACGTGTTAGTTTGTTTGTACCTCTACTCCTCTGGAACCAATGCGCCTACAAATATGGCAGTAGGACCAAACGAAAGATAATTAAATTGCGCTCAGTATAGGCCTATTTTCATCGCCGTAACTTGATATTATGACCCTCAAAACGTAAAAAAAAAACTGAAAAATAACGTCTAAGTTTTTTGACGTTTAAGTTTCGTTTGTTCGTGCAAACCTCTTCAAGCGAAGCGAAATGATCTGGAGAAGGATGCACGCAAAAAATAACCTAAAAGGACGACGTATTTTGCAACATACCACATATACATCTTGAAATATATTTTGTATACAACTGACTTGATGCATGGAAAAAACAGAGTAGAACTGGTTTTAAAAGGGTGTCAAACATTCGTGTTTCTGAAGCAAAGAAATGCGTGGATTAGCGAGATAAGTGAGCGATTTCCATGTAAACTAAGCCGTTTCAACGTGTGTTTCGTTTTGCACTACAAACGTGCAAACAAACAAACAAATTAACTGTGTTTGGAATGATGTAGGTGAAATGTAGATGTGCTGAGGAATGTGACGAACGAACTGTGAGCAACATTTTCAATTAGTTTTCGTCGAAATAATAAGTGCATCGAAATAATCAGTACATAGAAATTACATGAAGCATGGATCGTCTTGAAGCTATTAGTTACGCACTGAGATGATCAGGAGAAGGATGTACGCAAAAAAGAACCTAAACGGACGACGTAATTTGCAACATACCAAATATACATCTTAAAAGTGATTTTGTATCAACTGACTTGATGCATAGAAAACTGGTTTTAAAAGGGTGCCAAACATTCGTGTTTCTGAAGCACGGTGGTGCGTGGATTGAGCGAGCAGAGCGAGAGCTTTCCACGTAAACTAAATCTTTTCAATGTGTGTCTCGCTTTGCTCTCTCTCAATCTTTCATCTCTCACCTTCATGGGGGATTACCTTTGGAGAAGACGTGTTTTGAATGATTAAGATAAAATGCAGGCAGGCGTGCTTAGGAATGTGACGGACGAACCGTGAGCAATAATTACAATTCGTTTGCGTCGAAATAATCAGCATATGATTTTGTGATGATCTTGGAATCAAAGAAATTACTGGGAGCATGGATCGACGCGCACGTTGCTCTCGGCTGGCCAGACTGTTGGAATGATTTATGGTTATAATTTGTTTATGCAGTGAAGCCTTACGAAAAACGCGTGCTGCACTCTGACCATTTGCTTGTTCGTTTTAGACGTAGAATGTGTGTCAGCAGCACAAGAGTTACAGCATGAAAGCTCCTCGAGCGTAGCGAGACGACGTGGAATGAGCGAGCGACTTTGCTAGTCTTAGTTGTATAGATATATTGCTATGGGTTGGGGGATTAAAATCCACTTTGAACTGGATTTATGACTCTCCACTTGCTAGACCTTAGCATGTATACACTGTGACGAGCACCTCTTTGAGTACACCATTCTCTGTAGACAGTGTTGGGTAGTTTTCGTTTCCTAATCTACCTCAATGATTTACGTTGTACTGGTGCAGAAGTTAACAACTATCAATTCTCAGACGATATTAGGCTCAGGAGGTTTGTTACCAACAGCTAAGATCAGGAGAGTCTGCTGGCAATTGTTCACTGTGTGGATGAATGGTCTGACCTATGGCAGCTGCATACTAACGTTGAGAATTTTATGCTGTCTGTTGGTGCTACTCATTGCTCTGAAGTGCACTCTGAAGCATTGCATGAGCATTTTGCGCATTTCTCATTATGCCGAAGTGGCTCGTGTGTGCATTTCTCATTACTCTGAAGTTAGGCTGTAGTGCTCCGATCCACTATATTCTCCCGAGTGTTGCGTCTGTAGTGTGTCGTTTTTTAGTGTGAATCAAGATGGTTGCACTCGATTCGACATGATGATGGCAGCTCGCAAAATGTAAATGTACGGTAGGAAACATAGCATAGATCAAAAATACTCTGCAGCAACTCTGGATGGCAACTGTTAAAGCACGTATAACCGACAAATTGTACGTGATTTGTGGTGTGGAAAGCGGCACAGCATTACTAGTACCAAATTCACTGACGACACGAACTCTGGCCTTATTGCACTTGTTACGTGTTTTTGTACCAAATGCATTACTCAGTACACCAACTACAGCCGACTACAACCATGCCAGTGTTACGTCATGACACACTCCAAAAGTTGCACAATTGTAATAATGAGTAATACGACATAGAACATAGCAGCCCCAACTGTTCCTACTCTTTGGTACACATGTGACTTGTGGAAGGTGCTGAGTTGGAGATTAAGAGATTTAGATTACTAGTGACTTCAAACCATATGCCCACTTTAGAAGATTGTCAAGACAGCCTGACAGAAAGTTTCTATGATTAGAAGTATTTCTTTTCTAAGGATACTCCAACGTTTGTTTTGGCTTGGAATGTGTTCGTCTGGTTTTTGTTGGAGTATCCCAATACCATCTTCTCCCCGGATGCTGGAGAGCTCAGCCGTAATCAGTCAGTACAAACGCGCTTTACGAAATCCGTGCCTGGATTCCAGCACTTATTAAACGCTGATTTTTTAAAAATATACTTGAAGCTTTACACCTTCTTGGAGCTTTGCTGTTTACGGATGAATTTTTACTCACTACTTCTATCACCCAACATTTGTTGGAGGTTTTTCCATAACGTTTCTTTACGATTAAGAGCAACACCTATACTAAAGGATATCCTTTTAAACTTGAGGTTAATCTGGACGGCCATGACTGTTTTAAGATTCTCAGTATGAAAGTACCTCCTGTTTTTGTTGATTTGTCCACCTAGCCTACAGTATTTAAACCTCGCTTATGGTCCGTGGACCTGTGTACTGTTTTTAGACTGAAGTAAAACCCTAATACTTTTTATTGAGTCATAGTCTTTAGTGGGCAGTGAAAAAGGAAAAGTAAAGTCGGCAATAAAAAAGGTTAAAAAATTTTTATCCCTCCATTTTTCTCGACAACTTCGCCCTGTGGGAGTTCGTGTTAGTGGTTAACTCGACCCTTAAAATTTCCCACTGCTTAAACACAGTGAATCTGAGTAATTTGAAAGGCACAAACTTGGGTACTTAACGTTAACAATTAAAAGAGTCCCGCAGGGGTCGGTCCTGGGACCCCTATTGTTTGACGTCTTTTTTAATGATCTCCACTGAGGGAACTTGAATTCTACACATTAGTTCAAATTTGCCAATGAATTGAAGTTGAGTACCCAAATAGTCGACCCAATTGCTGACCGCACGGCATTGTCAACGGCCATTGATTACCTTTCTGGGTGGAGCAAGGATTGGCAGTTGCCGCTCCCTATTGAAAAATATCTGACTTTCCATATGGCCAAAACCCATATATATATAAGGGGAATGCAAACTTCAAGTGTATCCGAAGTGGGTGATTTGGGGATCTGTCAATCTTAAACCATCGTAAATCGTTGCTTCACTTTGTGGAACTCACGAATCAGAGTTTGGGCATTTCGAGTTTTTGGGCTGCCCTTAGAGTATGCGAGTCAGGTGTGGTCCCCATCCCTTCTGGGTGACATTGATATGATTTAACGGGTACAGCGGAAGTTTACAAAGGGTTTGCTTACGGGACTAGCAATACAGTGAGAGACTTTCCAGGGTTGGCCTGGGGTCCTTGGAATTCTGAAGGTTGCGTGCTGATTTGCACTTTACCTTAAAGATTATTCGTGGGTGTTTGTCAATCGACTTGCTATTCTTTGACCCCATACCTTATACGGCCACTTGAGGCCATTCAATAAAGCTGGCTGTTCAGCCTGGGAGACGGGAGTGCAGGAGGAGTTTCTTTTCTGTATGGGTAAGCACTGTTTGGAACTCCTTAAGAGAAGATACGGTTCGGGCACGCTCTTCGGCGCAGTTTAAAACCTTATTGGGTAATGCAGACGTTTCTCGATTTCTCAAAAGACCGGAATCTGTCCCCCACAGTTCATTAAACTCATAGAAACGACTCGGACAAGTGCAAATGGCACGCCCTTCTTTATCCCAATCACTTTCGAGGTTAAACTAAATTATTTTTTTAGCCTAATAAAAATGAGCACGTTAAAATTAAAGCCGAGACAAATACCTTCCTGCTGCAAACCTCTGACTTCGTGATTCAATATTATTCATAGTTGAAAAAATGATGGATCACCACTCGATGTGCGCCCCAACTCTTTTACATATGAGGATATAACAGCACTTATTTTCATCTATACATATTCACCTAACTCTCCTTAAGTGTTCTAAAAGTATAACTAATCTTACACGTAGAGTAAGAAAGTGAAGCGTAGCCTGTAATGGATACTAAATTTCAAAAGGTTGGCTGGTTGATTGCACGTGTGTAGAACCTGTAGAACATGTGGAACCCAAACAAATGGTCGATCAGAATGAAATTTGCTTGAAATTCATAAAAAAAAAGTATTATTGAGGTAGAATGTGTTGTAAATCGATTACACTTTTTCGAATTTATCGATCAAACATTAACCACTGATAGTTAAGTATTTCCGATGAAGAATACACTGTGCCACTGGTAACAAAGTAAACTTTAAAAGAAATCAAAGGTCATTGCTTCCTTATAGCTAATAATAGTTATCGACGTAATTGTACGAAACAGTTACATTATTTTAATCATCGTATTTTAACCACTACAAAAAGGCAAAAAATCGGTAAAAAAAAAGGATTCTGTCAATGACATACATTCACTTCATTTGAAAAGAATCTTGGATAATTCTATTTAACGTGGCAGCCAAAAGTGCCATTTACACTAACTAGGGGAACCCAAAATTTGTTACCTTAAATAGTCGTGATATGACGAATCTGTTTCTTAGAAATGAAACTACGCAGCTGACAAAACCCTTAATGTCGCAGTACAAATTATTGAACCATCTTCCTGTAACAGTTTAGAAATCCTCCGTTTCTATGGGAGCAAACACTGTCAGAGCCACTATGCACAACTAAAACAATCTAGAATAAAGTTATGTTAGGTACGTTCAATACATTGCACCGATTTGTAGGTCCCAACATAGGGCTAAGGGATCCAGCAACACTAAAACCATGACGATTACGGAAATATAAATTCATTACCAACATGTGAAAAATGACCCGATGCCATCGACAAAGACAAATTAGAAAGCAAAGAGCAGTTGCTATAGTAACTTAAACTATCAACCTGAGTTTCATGAATAAATAAGGCTACTCTCTAACACAACCTTTTCATCCTCTGCCTACGAAAACGGCAGCCAAAAATTAGACCTAAAAGTTATGAGATCCTTTGAATCATTTAAATGCTATATATATACCCGCGCTAACACCTTTGAACCTACAATAGTGATGGATACTACTTTTCGAAGAGTGATTGTGGCTGCAATATCTGACAGCCTTAATACCTATGTCGGAGGAGGTGTAAGTTACATTTCGTACCAGCGGCGACTTGGTCAACTTTTTCAGCCTTGATTATTTGAAAAAAAAACTATCGTTACTAATGATTGTCTGGCATGCAGTTAAATGCTTTACTTTTAATATTTTTAATATCCAAAAGCCTTTTTGCACAGCAATTGTTATAAACCATGAAGGAATCATTAGTGGTGGCATGTTATGGTCCCATCCAAACCAGTGGCAGAATGATAACATGGCCTTTTATATTTAGTCTGCCGCGATGGTGCATATCCTTAGTATAGGGTGCTGCAAGCAACGAAACAGAAAAGCAAATGTAGGCGCAAAGGAAAGCCTGTTAAAATAAACATGACACGTACCTTAGACCTACTTAAAAAAGCTAAAACGTGAAAAAAGACCAGCAGTATCTTATACGAAAAGGCAAAAATTTAGCCAAATGAACATTGCACCGTTAAGGAGATACACAAATATGGAACAGTATTGGAACAGTATTGGAACAAATGTGGAACAGTATAAAAAACACACAAAACTGTAAATTTAAAATAAATTTCTATTTGCTCCGCCCACAACTGGACCCAACGCCTGTTTCCTAGTTTACTAATTGGTTTCTCTTTTCAGAATCAAAATTAAGCTCTGTAGCACCTAATACTGAAGATCCCATGCTCCAATATATGGCTAGGAATTTTACCGAGATAACTGAGAGTAAGGAATTTCTGAAGATGGATTTCCATTGCTTAAAGAAAGTTATTCAGCTGATTGATCTTAATAACATACCCATGGATTGTGTTGTAAAAGGCCTTCTCCAGTGGGCAGATGAACCAAGTACATCCGAAAACAGACAGGAGATTTTATTGCAGATCATAATAACCCTTGAACATGGTTCTATCTCGAAAGGATATCTTACGGAACTTTTATCTCAAAAGGAATTGATCAAAAAGAATAATCTTCTCTACATGTTGATAATTGCTGAGGCTACTTCACGACAAGTAAATTTAAATCCCATTGAGTAAGTCTGGCTAAAGCACGCTTCCAAATTATTAATCCAACAATTTTCACATTAATTTGGAAATTGTCTTTCTAATCCCACAAAATTTATTTATTTTTACCCGTATTTTATTGGGTCATAATGCCTGTGAAGTTTACCAAATGCCGCCATCCATGCCGTGAATAAAAGCATCTCGAATGTGTCCTTCCTCATTTTAGGTCCATATTCGATCTGTGCAATAGCGAACCTACGACATTTTACTGGGTGGAATGCTTTACCCTTTCTAGCGGTACACAAATCAGGTACACAATGAGCTCATAATATTAACGATTTTTGGCAATGTATTTCGACAATTACTGTCAGATAAATAGCATCGAGAAATTGCGATCCCATTTCAGTCTTTCCTTTCGACAACACACACAATCCAAATTTGGGGAGGTTTGTAAAATGCTACAAACTTACCGTTAAAATAATTCGCAGCATATAAACAATTTATTTCTAACAAAACAATTACAGTGGAAACTACAGTGTTCACATACACGTCTCAAGTGTAGTTGACGAATCACATAACAACATGCTGTCAGCCTCTTAGGCAAAATTAGCATGTCGTCCGAGCTCGGAAGACAATATTTCCTAAAATGCAATGAAAGGCTTCCCATCTCTCTTGCATTTGGCCAACAATGGACCTACAATCCAATTAATTTTGATGCAGCTTAAAATCCTTTCCATAGAACTGAAATGCCCGTATGGTAAGCCCGTAGTATATTCAGTTAAAGGATGCAGCTGATATCAAAATTTATTGCAAGGATTAAATGATAATTTATTTCACCTCTTTGAGTGGTAGGACTTCGGAAGGGTGGTGAACCACTAACACCGAGCCTAAAAAAAGATAGATGAAATGCAACTAGGTAAGTGGGCACCTTAAGAAGGGCAGAAGATTTTCAGCACGCAACTGTTCAGCACCGTAGGCTGGTTTACAGTAAGGGGCCAAGGGCGTTCCAGACACGGACCACACGTACCGAGTAGAAATGCTTACGACAATCCAGGTGGGACCCCTGGGAAACAAGCTTCCAATTATGTCCTCTAGTATGTGGTTTACCTACAGCCAGGTCAAACAGAGGAGGAAAGACGACTGTCATTCCGTGAAGAATCTTGTACGTAAGATTATCGAATGACTGCTTGAATAGTTTAATTGCTTGCAATATTACAGCAGGCTCACCAACAATCCAGCATTGAAACAGGCAAATTAACCAGTTCAACCCATAGGTCTTGGTTCAATAAAGGTCTACATAGCTATACAAAGAACTCTCGCCAAGCCCATATAATCCAAAAGGTAGTGTGGAAGACTATCATGCTCCTTAATACGCTGTGGGAAACATCCTCGCCTATTCTGGGCATTATCACAGCTCCTACCATGATATGGAGTTTTCTGCTTCTAAAATGTCCAGCAGTGTTGATAATTTAGCCAGTTCATCTATAGGAGTCAGGTGACTCTTAGGAAAATAAAAAAGTACGTAAGTTGGATATGAAAAAAAAACAGCGTTTCATAACCCTATATGAATGGATATGATTGTAATTTAAAATAATGATTCAAGTTCTTTAGGTCACATTTTTTTTTGGAGAATCAGAGCACTTGTGACAAAAACTGGACAAATGTCCTGTAGTATTCATGATGTGAAGTGTAAGAAAATTGGTTCAGTCATTGCTTCTTATGTCGTTGTCATACTCTCGTTTTTCTACAATAAGATATCTTTTCATTCCACGTTCATTTCTGTTGTGTTGTAAGCAACGTGATGAGTGCACAGTTTTATTAGATGCAGTGCAGATAGGATATCATTCTTCTTAATGATTGGGGTTAGTTGAATGGTCCATGTAAGGGCAACCTCAATGCCTCATCACCCAAAAATGTCTTCACAATTGACGTCGGACCACAGTGTCTCAAAATATTTTCTGCATTGACACCAAACTTAAGCCACACTCTGTAAATCTCCATGTCATTACCATTATAGTTGTTGTAAGTTTTAATACTGTTTTAGATACATGATAGCTTCCCTATTTTGTATTAACTACTGCAAATCTAATTTTAACATTTTCTTTAACTCTAAACCCCATTTTCATAAACTTTTTTACCCACTGTTTTTGTAGTCATTGTCCTGAAAAAAAAAATAATCAAAATAATCAAAACCAATTCATGTACTTTACTTTATTTCCCTTCTCCTTAATGACTGTGACATTTTTCTTCAGCTTCTTGTTCATCAATTGTCTAACATATGGAAATTGAAACATTAAAAAAAATTTATGGAAATTAACATTTTTTCCACAAACGCTTGTAATTGAACTCATATTTGCTTTTAAATGTAAAGTACTGCACATCTAAAATATTTAACATATCTAACATATATATATTTTTAGATATTGTAAACTACTACAAATGTAAAATAATCTAAAATATCTTTCTCATTAACTCGTTAAACTTTTTACCCAAATGATTTACGACCACTGTTTTTGTAGTCATTGTCTTGTAAAAATAATCAAAATAGTCAAAACCAATTCATGTACATCACTTTATTTCCCTTCTTCCTGAATTGTCCGTGAAATTGTTCTTCAGCTTCTTGTAATTCAATTGTCTTACTTATGGAAATTACTAGATTAGAAATCAAATGTTTTCGACTAACACCTGTATTTTTTACACGTGAGATTTAATAATGGGATATTAAAGAGCAAACCAAGCAATGCTGCAAGAAATAAACAACAACATTAAAAAAATGTACAGTTTTCGTCATCAGGTTTAAAAATAAAATTTAATTTTTTTTAAAATTTTTAATAAAATTTCTCCAAGGCCACCAAGTCATCGTGTGTTTAAGGCTAAAACAACAGTAATTTTAAAAGAATAAAAGCCAAAAACCGTCATTTCTCCTCTCAAAAGTGGCAGAAGACGGTGGCCCGAAATGCACAAACCCGACCTGCTCCTTGGAGTACCAAAGTCGCAAGGCAAGATGTATGCAAATCGGGTCTGGGTCACATGGTTTCAGAGGTATGATCCCTCCGTCTATGGGGGTTGCATGTCAAGTTTAAGCGTTTTTATTATAATAAAATATTATTTTAGATATTTGTTGTCTGGCACTAAATGGTTATGTATTGGAAGTTTGTACGTATGGATTACACGCGTTTCAAGATTGATGCGGGCACGAGTTTTTTTTTCTTGGAACAAGATTTGGACTATGTGACCATGCGACTCACGCCCGATTTGCAAAAACCTTGCCTTGCGATTTGGGTTCTCCAAGGAGCAGGTTGGGTTTGTGCATTTTGGCCACCGTTTTTTGCCTCTTTTTTTGAGAAGAAGTTATGGTTTTTGGCTTTTATTCTTTTAAAATTACAGTTATTTTAGCCTTAAACATAGGATGAGTTAGTATCCTTGCTATGTTTTAAAATTTTATTTTTAAACCTGATGGGCGAAAACTGTACATTTTCGAAACGTCGTTGTTTATTTCTTGCAGCAATGCTTGGTTTTCTCTTTAATAATATGATTCCATGCTTTTTTCTACATAACATTTAATAGTGGAACTCATATTTGCTTTTAAAGTAAATGAAAACTACTACAAAGCTAATTTTAATACTTTTCTCTCATTAATTCGTTAAACTTTTTACCCAAAAATGTACGACCACTGTTTTTGTATTCATTATCTTGTAAAAATTAAAAAAATTATCAACACCAATTCATGTACTTTACTTTAATTCTCTTCTTCCTGAAATGTCTATGAAATTGTTCTTCATCTTCTTGTAAATCAAAATTGTTTAACTTATGGAAATCATTAGATTAAAATCATTTCAACAAACACCTGTATTTTTCACACGTGAGATTTCATAATAGAACTCACATTTCTTTTAGGCAACTTTTTGATGTCAGCTTATTTATTAATGAAATTCTCTAGCAAACTTTACAGGAATAATTTTTTATTTTACTCCTGACAATTACTGATCATTAATGATATTTTGTATGATGCATTAAGTTTTTTTGTCTAAATAATATCCATTGCAAACTAACACTGTATGTTCAGCTTCATGCTTATTCCTAATGCATGTTAGAATTTTATTAATAATCCAAAAGTTTTTATTGTTGTAATTATTATTATTATTATTAATATTATATAAATTAATGAAAACTATGAAAACTATGAAATTAAAAAAAAAACTAAAGAAATTAAAATATTTAGGAATTTGAAATAAATGAGCTTATAATGATCGCGTCCTTTCTTGAGTCCTCCCATGATGCAACGCAAATTATCGAGTGAGTTGTACTGGCAGCAAGGCGCACTGACAGAGCTGCTGAAAAAAGTGGCGGCCACTCCACGTTCTAAACTTCGTCAAGGAAAAGCTAACCACAGTCAAGCCAGGGAAGTAATTCTATTCGTTGCTCGTTGATATCAGTCTTCCCCAACAGTGCCTTGAAAAGTAAGTAGGATTCATTAAAGGCCACTGCAGAATGCACTGGAGTAAGTTATTCTACCGTACATAGAATGCAAGAACAGCAAATTTTGGTTTGGAAGAATCTCTCTGAGCTTGACTGTTGATCTGAACAAAGTCTTTTGTGAAAAACCAAATATGGTTCATTTTCAGACCCACCAAATAGTGATAAACGCCAGACGTCCTGTTTTATCTCGTAGTACTGAATAAACGTTCGTTTACCACTTATTTTTTTCTAAAAAGTAATTTATACAAAATTTACGCCCCCCACCCCCCAAATCAATCCCCACCTAACCACACGTTTTGGGTATAGAGCACCAATAATATATTTTGTACGCTTTGAGGGAAAAAAAGAAATAACTACACAAAAACAGCTTCGCTTAAAAAAAAAACACACACCCTTCAACCTCGTATCTCTATAAAAATTTACTACTGTAGTGGCGCAATAAACAATCAGTTTTTCAGAATAAAAACCGTGAATTACAAGTTGACCTGCAATTTCAGAAAACAAGAATTGTATAAAATGTTCCCTAAAATTGTGGGCCTGTTTCTGATCAGTTTTGTCTGAGACCAAAAACTAACGACACGAATGACCAACTCAAGTGGTTGTTCATTTAATTTTGAGTACCTGTGAATTTTCGTGGAGATACACGAGTTGCCGTCAGGGGCGTCGTACCCTCACAAAACTAGGGGTGGTTGGGGGTAGGGCAAAATCTTTTCCAACTAGGGGACTGGGGGAGCGCTGGGGGAACGCTTTAAAGAGTTTGAAACAGGTGGAAGACCCAAATTGACACTTTTTAAAAGGAAGGGCTGGTC
>JAHWFP010085199.1:0-18143 GCA_023313725.1 Lithobius niger | reverse complement strand
CATGTTTTACAGTTGATTAAATAGTTAATCAACTGTAAAACATGAAAAATTTTATTATCATATACTAAAGTACCAGCTTATTTATTATTACCTGCTTTTTAAAATATGATCTTTTGACACAAAATTACTATACTAACACGTACAAAATTAACATAAACAGACCAACTAGAATTTCGTCAGATTGGTTAATAACTCCAACTTAGTGAAATTTATTCGTAATAAGAAATAGAGCATATGTAATTCCGAATAAATTTAACAAAATACCTGTATTTCTTGGAAGTTTGGGCAGCATCAATGAGATGATGGTTAAAATAGAACAAACGCATTTGGAATATAAATAACATTGCCATAAGTATTATATTACCATGAAGCCTTTGGTTAATAGATATATTGGGTTCACACCATTGACTTGTGCCATTAATATGTATTTTTCATGAATTTTTTTTTCTTTTTTTAATATGTATCCTAACACTTGGATATTATATTATTCTAATGTATATCCTGTATGAAAACGTACTTTTGTATACTTTTGTATTTTGTACATACAAGCTTCTTTAACTTCGTGCTCCTCAGTAATTTTTCATTTTCTATTTTGTAGTTTGTAACTGTAATTTGTAATAAATTATTATTATGTTATTGTTATTATCATTATCATTATCATTATTATTATCATCATTATTATTATTATTAGCCACATCTCTCGCTTCGCTAGCTCCATTGGCGTCGTCTCGCTTCGCTCGAGGAGATATCTTCTTAGCATTCGTATACTAACAGACAGAATCTGACACACGCTCAAAGAAATGGATAAAAATGTCAGTCTTTCATGTAATTCAGTTATTTAAAGCTTATAAAACGCTGACTTGAGCCCTGATTTCCCCCCCCCCCCCTCCTCCTTCCCCAGGCTTACTAACCCTTACATTGGTAATCAATTTGTCTCCTATACCCCCTCAACCCAGTACCGGATAAGATCTTGGGCTCTTAATTAACCTGTTTCATTATTACACGGCTTTTCTTGTTTCGCCTATTTTTTACTATAAGTCCTGTTTTTTCGTTTGCACGTTTTGTGCGTTCATTGTATTATGTCGCTTACTTTCATTGTCCTGTTCTCCTCACTTTGCTCTCTGGTTCTCCCAACCCCACACTCTTTATGTGTTTTTTTTTTTGTTTCACGTATTTTAAGAATTTTTATTTGACGTCCTGCCGTGTAGTCCAGTTTCAAATGCTCGAGTTAAATTGAGAAATGAAAAATTTAATTATTTTCTGTAGTTTTGGTAAAATTGTGAAATTAGAAACCAACCTTTTGATTTAATACTTTTATGAAGATAATATTTTTGCAAGGCTTAAAAATGTACTTGCCTATAGTGAGAGTTAACGCAATCTACCTAATGTAAGTTAATTACTATTGCTCAACGATAGGGCAGTTTTTGAACTGAAGCCTTTCTGATTGGGAGACTAACATTAAACCATTAAGCCACTGAGTCGATTCTGATCGTTCATATAAAAAAATGCATAGGTTATTTGAAATAATGCGCCAATGTTTGATGTTGCCAACCTTATTGTTTAGCACTCCAGGAGATTTTCTTCCAACCCATTGTTTCTGAAAATTTCGAAGCTTCCACGGAAAAATTGGTCAACAATCGCTGACGTCCTGTATTGTTGCACATTGTTGCATGATTGTTGCTAGGGGTACATTTTCACTAATATCAGGGTTATAGACGCGTTTTCGGACGATAAAAACAGGCCTATTAAAGGTCCGGATTTATTTGATTTCTTCTGATAGATTTCTCATATTTGTAGTCGTCTACACCAACCCGTAAATGTTCAACCAAGCAAGCAAGCAAGCAAGCACACTGCATCTTTTTAATGATGAGAATTATTATTACAAAGATAAAATGTTTTGCTGTCAAGAATGTGAGAATGCGAAAAAAACGAGGGAGTGGGATTTCATTGGATGCTGTGAATGCAAGGGTAAATATCACTTCTCGTGCGCAGGATTGTCAGCTTCCACAATAAAAACATGATGTAAAAAAACCAACTTGGAAGTGCAAACGATGTCTCTAAGGAAGAAATGATTCACAAAATGACGGACATGATAACATCGACAGCGAAGTCGATGAGGATGACGAAAATTCTTTAAAAAGAATAGAAAGAACGTTGACAGAACTTAAAAAGAGACGATGAAAAATCTTAGAAGACTTGAAATACAGTATAAAATCTGTGGAAACTTCTCAACTTCTATAAGAGATACATGACGCCAGTTTAGTACTGTTTCCATCTAAATTTACAGAAGGAGCACTCCCTTTTCTTAACAGTTAGGTTAATCACTCGAATACACCATGGAAAGCTCAATAAATCTTGCCATCCCATTTCTGGATGTTAACCCTAAAACGGTCAACCTATAGTTTTTACTTTGGCGGCCATCAGGGGGTCTCAAGAGACCCCACCATATAACCTGTACAAAACAGTCAAACTTCAGTTTCATAATTTTTATTCGATGAACATACTTTAAAGAGACTTCTTATCAAGAGACATGATATTTCTTTTATAAAATTAGAAAGCTGTTGCTTATGTTCATGTTGTCTCAAAAACTGTATATGGGCAAAACTTCACAAAGCATAGTTACCGAACAACAAAAAAACGTTTATGCAGGAAAATTATATAGAAATAAGCAGTATAACCTGGCAAATTATGTAGAAGTAATTAGTAACACGTGGTAACCTCAAATTTATGTAATGAAAACATATTTTGTTTTATCAAACAGAGGGATGAGGCAAACTTTCATGTTACATTATTAAAAATCGTCCTACGCCAAAGTTCTGCAAAGCCTAAATTTCTAAAAAAAAAAACCTACATCAGCTCGAAAGTATCTGGAAATGTTCAAAATACCCTAAAAAACAATGTCCAAATAAATTGACTGTAAAAAAATTGTTAATTGCTGTTAGCTAAAACAACATTTTAGGCTGGCTGTTAGCGATCTTAGGGTCCTTGCTAGACCTGTTGCTATCGTGACAAATTGTTATTATTATAAACGAAGTGAAACGCTTCATTTCGCACACAACTAATCCAAATCTGCTTTTTTATGAATTTCAGTATGTGTTGCGGAAGTACTACGTGGAGAATGGCTACCCACCTGGGTCATGTTGACCAGGTCATCTCAAGGGCCATAAAAGCCAAAAAATCTCCTCCCCCACCAGTCTCTTTCATTACTTTGCCATATCTATAAGGGGTCACAGAAAAACTCAGGGAAAAACTTACTTTCAGTAATAGTAGGTTAGTTTTTAAGTCACCCAAACGTAAAGCAAATCACAATGTACCACCAAAACAATAAAAAAAGCAGGCAACAGAATAAACATACGCAGCAAGGTTTATCGCATTCCTTGCGGGAATGTTATATGCATTGCCATCTATGTAGGACAGAGCCAACAAAAACTTGGCGCACCTGGCCTCCCATAAATCGAATTTTAAACATAAAACTGAATCTAATTCTCTAGTTCAACATTGTCTCAACACCGGAATTTCACCAGACTGTTTTGCCACAGGGCACACCCCTGCCTTGGACCAAGTCCAAGTTTTGTTTAAAGGCAAACAAACGCGTGCCCAATTTAGTAACGTTAGTGATTCATGCTCATCAACCACCCGTCCATAACCACCTAATTACTGTTAACAAATTTCTTAAAGAATATTTCCCCATCATTAAAAATCCTAAACTAGAAAATCATAAAAAAAAATTAAAACGGAAAAATAAGCCTAACCTTGGAAAAACTACCCAATGACGACGCAAGCAGCCAGATTTGCATACAGCTCACTTTCAACTTGGTTTCTCAAGGATCAGGTGGGCTTGTGCTTCACCATATTTTTCTGCCTCTTCTGAGAGGAGAAATTATGATTTTTAATTGTTTTTATTCAATAATGTACTCCATTTAACAACAGGTGACTTGGTGGCTTTGCCACGTTATTTTAACTCTATGAAACCTGATGACAAAAAAAAAGGTATTTTTTTTCGAAACGTAATGTATATTTATTTTGTAGCACTCTTGGTTTTTTTAGTCTTCTGTACAGACGTACCGGCTGAGAAGACTATTGCAACGACTTTGTCCGTCCGTCCGTCGCTTTTTTCAACTTCGTAACGGTACCAGAAATTGACGACCACTGTTTACAACGTTCGATTCAGTATCAAAAGTTAGTTAAATAACATGGCAAATTAAAACTTCGTTGCCTCTTTATAGCTAATAGACTTCTTCGACGTAACTAAATTAAATAATAACATTTCATCGTCGAATTGAAATCCTAAAGATTTGTGTTAACGCAGCCGTAAAAACAAAAATATTTTAGCTTTGTTTAAAAGAGTCTTGTCGCATTGTTGCATGAATGAATAGGCTTACGATCGAACCAAATTCTCCATTAGGCCTATCTGCTACTTACAAAACTAAAACTGCCGTTGAAAAAATTAGGCCTAAAAAATGAAAATTAGATCTAAAATCACGTTACCATGGCAACGTCCATAGTTGCTACGAGTCGCTACTGCAGCGTTTCTCCTGTCCCTTCCCTACTACCACTGATCTATATTAGGCTACGTTGCGCATTACGTTGCAACACTGTAACTATGTGCGTGGAGGCATACCGTGTTGCAAAAATGAATAGGATTACTGTATACAATCCAAATCTCCGTTAGTTGCTACTTACGAAATTAAAGTTGTAAATTAGGCCTAAACGCTGACAATTATGCCTAAAACGTAAAATATGCTTAAAAGGTAACACATTTGTAACGGGCAATTCTGATGGTTAGGCCTACTGTTTTTAGATTATATAATAGAGATAGCTGTTGTAGTACATGATAGACGTGTGCGCCTCAACATTGGAAGTGGAGGAACTGTACAGGAGACCAATGCGACTAGATATTCGGTGTAGCCCCTTGTTTTTTTTTACATAATTCGATTGCACTTGTACACATGTTTTATCCATGTGTGACTTCTTATGGTCAGATTGCACAGAACTTCTATACACTTACTTGTAAGATCGGCTCACAGGAATCTTACTTGAGAGTTGCCTTGCCATTGTGTAAAGAAGTGACAAGCACACAAGGTTTTTACTACACGCAATTGAAGACGCAACGTCTGAAAAGTATAGCACTGCCTCAACATCTATATACTAGAGGAAGGCTGTGCCATGCATGGGGCCGGTCATGAGTTAAGTTTACAGGCCCACTTTTCCCGATACACTTTTCCCGACACTTTTCAGATTGAAACTGTTCGCCCGACGTGCCCGTTAGAATACTGTCTTCCAACGTACATTTTATTGAGTTGATCGCCCACTCCCTCCTGGTTGCGCCTTCAATGCAGGAAGTGATTGTTGTGGCCTTTTCTAGTGATTGTCACTTAAAAATTTGAGTCTTGATGGCAGTAGTCGTAGTAGTCTTGAGTTCAACGATCTTATTATGTAGATAGATTTTTTAAAGCCATAACCAGCGCACCCTGGTGGGCGTGCATGCTACTACAGTGTTAATGGTCTAAGCAGACCATGGATATATATCTTACAGCTAGCGCAGCTAAAGACACCTGCAGTGCACAAACACTGCAATACTTGTATAATACAACTACCCCAAAACAAAACTTGTTAAGGATTCCCGCCAAGCTTTTCAGCCGTGTGACATTGTGATATCAAACGCCAAGCAATTTCGGCAAGCTAATCCCACCGACTAAGAGTTCGAAGGTTAAATAAAATAAATGAAAATTGCTTGCTGTGTAATTTTCAATTATTTTATTTAACGTTTGAAATATTAGTCGGTGATATTAGCTTGGCGAAAGAGCTTTGCGTTTGATATCACGAGTTCACACGGCTGAAAAGCTTGGTGGGAATCCTTAACAAGTTTTGTTTTGATGTTGGTATCAGATTTGTTTGGTCCAAATTGATGAAATCCATTTTTTTTTCTTAGCAACTATGAGATGGAAACACCAATCTAGTTTTCTGGTCCATTTTTTTTTTTTGGGGGGGGGGGGGGGTCGTTAGATTGTGAGGACAGCAGTCATTTTTTTTCAAATAATTAGGATTTCTTATCAGTAGTGAAGTATCTCGTTGCAAACGGGCGGATTTATTTAATTGTCAGTTTGGCATTGTTGCATAATAACAATGTTTAAAACAATGCAAAACAATCAATTTGGACGTTTGTAGCTCCCTCACCCCTGAACCACTTGACCAATTAGATAGGTCCATATGAAAAGGACACATCTCCAGAGCAATACCTGTAAAATGGGCTAAGAACCAGCTTTATTCACCACATGGAAGAATTTATTTTCGTGATACAAAAAAAGCGTTACTAGTAGTAAGTAGTAACTAGTAGTAGTTAGGTCAATATCAACGTTATTCACGTCGTGTTTTCATCAAGAAAACGGTAAGCTGTGTCGACCAAAGCCTCCCGATCAAACAAGTTTCAGTCTTTTCTGTAACATAGTTATTTATCGTCACATGCCTGAAATGAACTCAACTACCTTTGCTGTTAAGACACAACGTGTCTAATGGTCGTCATGCTCATATATATACTTAATCTGGATGTTATCGTTTATCTTGGCGGGCGACACATTAGCGTGTGTCTTGATCCACTTGGCATTTTGAAATGAAATCACAATTAATTTAATTCAATAATGCAACTGACTGCACTGACTGACCATTATGCGTTATGATCAGTTTCGGTTGGCCATGCCTCGTTGTGTGAACGACAACGATTTAGCCTACACTAGTTCGCGTTGGATTGGAATCGTTGACTGACTAAGTGGGGTCCGGACTAAAAGGCTATCGGTCCCAAGAACTCACACAGACACACACTCTGAGCAAGCATCTCATTTACAAACCCACCTGGATACAAACCTAGCTAATCAAAAAAATTCAAAACAAGAGTACGGTACGCGATTAACGTCTAACTGTGTTTATAAATGAGAAACGTAGTTTGTATTGTGCCATTACTAGCCTTGGTTTTACGCATACTCCAGTTTCTCTAAATAGCTTGATTGAAAGAAACATGCAGTATGCCACGTGATGCACAGGAGAGTGTCTGTATCGTGATAGGAACGGTCAAACGCGGAAACAGAGTGAGGTGTACTCGACGACTTGTAAGTTGTATACTATGCTTTCCTACACTACACTACACTACAGCCCCGACTAAAAATGACATGAGTTGGTGCACACCGGAAAAGTAGTAGCAACAGCATCTACTATTCTGTTTCTTTTTTAAACAATATTCAACCACGCATAAAATTATAAACTAAAGCAATACTTTTTTTTTTTGTAGATTGATGTGTTGACTGTTGACGGGTGACTGTGATGTGTTGTTGTTACACAACAAATGTGTCGATATTTTCCACCCCCCCCCCCCAAAAAAAAAATACACTGACGGTAAGAAGTACGGTAAAAGTTACATGTATACTTAAGTCAGTGATGCATTCCGTCTCCATCGTTTTGATTGGAATGCCAAGCCCCTAACCACTGGGGAAGGCTTTGCTCGATGCCTTGGTGCTTCTAGAGAACCCTCACAAGTTCCTATTCATCACAGAAACTGTTTTTTTTTTACTAAGTTGTTCGTCCTGGGGTGGAAGTGGCTTAGGAGAGAGAGCAGCATTGTTTCGTGCAGACCATGTTACAAAACCGGAGTAATGGGATAAACATTAAACTTCTCATGCATAATGCTGATTTACTTAGGATTTTAAAAATTCACACAACCCGTAGTGAGTAGTAGGGTTTTATACATTAATTTAGTCAGTATTTTTCAGAATATTTAAACCGTAACCAATAAGTCTGAATTTGTCACATCGCTCCGCCTTTTTTACTGTGTACCTGGTTGTACTCATCATGTCTATTCATATCGTGACCTTTTAATATTTTGTTGTGTGTTACATCCTTCGCATTCTAATCAAATAGTTTGATCTGTAGAGAGTGCAGCAGAAACGTGTCGTGCCAAGAAGAAATCCAACAAGTCAAAAATGAAAATCACGATTCCAGCTCAAGTCCATATCTCCGATGTGTCAAATCAAAAATTAATAAAAGTTTGGACACATGTTTACCAAGTCCAACAAAGCTTATATGCTAAATTTGAGTGGAAAATATTGAAAGACAGCAGAGAAATTAAGCAATTTCGGTTTAACATGGGAGATTGAGGTCAAACCTTACAGTAAAGGCTACCGCCCTTGGTATTACCTTGTTGATATACTTGTACGTTAAGATTTGAAATTCAGTAGCCAGTTTTCCTGTTCTATATTCCATGTCCTGAAAGCAGCAATAGCTGCAGCGGCTTTTGTAACCAAATCTGGTTGTATAGGGCAGTTTTTTTTAAGCCTGCTATAAACATTTTTAATTATGTTCATACACTAAGTTTGGCAGCATTCCCACGTATGATACGGCAACCTAACATCAAGCCTGGGAACTGAATGTAATAAGGCGTTTGAATGAAGAAGGTGGCTAGCCTCTCACTCTATATGACTAGTGCTGGACGTGACACGTAATGGGATAAGGGTCACACTCGATGTTGATGAACACCCGCTTCTAACTGTCCTCTCTAAAACTAGTTAGTTACTTCATTAAGGTGTTGGGAAAAGTCGTTAGCAGATTGGCAAAATTTATGCTAATGGTAGACATACCGAGAATTTGGAAAAAGAAACTCGAGAGTAACTAATAAATAACCAAATGAAAATCGGTTTCAATGTTTAGAAAAAAAGATCGTATCCCCACTCACAGCTGTAAAGGTACACGCATAAATAACAGATTGGATGAAGAAGAAATCCCAAGGTAAAGGGTAAACAAAGCAATCAGTCTGCATTACCTTGTGAGGATACAAGACACACTAATCTGCGAAGAAGGAAGAGACAATTGCCCCAACTGGGACTCAAACCCAGGACTTCCCGCTGACAAGGCCGGGCGCTATAACACTGCGTTGTGGGGGCAGATACTGGATACAGGCTCCAGCCGAGCGAAGTAACTGTTCAGTCTTTCTCAGTGGTGACATAGAGGTCAGAAACATACACAAGGAAGGAAACAACATTGCGTCTTGGCCTCCACCATACAGAAATAATTCTAGTAATAAATGAAAAGTAAATCACAAGGTAAAGGATAAACGAAGCAAACAGCCTGCATTAAAGACTGACCTTGTGAGGATACAAGATTCACTAATACCTTTGCCCTTTACCTTGTGATTTATTCTTTATTTATTACTCACATTATTTTTAGTGTGGATGCCAAGAAACAATGTTGCTTTCTCTCCTTGTGTATGTTTGTGACCTCAAGGTCACAACTGAGAAAGACTGAACAGCTACTTAGCTCGGCTGAAGCCTGTAGCCAGTATCCGCCACGGTAGCAAAGTGGTTAGAGCGCCCGGACTAGTCAGCGGGAAGTCCTGTGTTCGAGTCTCAGTCGGGGCAGTTGTATTTTCTTTCTTTCTCAGAATAGTGTATGTTGTATCCGCACAAGGACAGTCTTCATTTCAGTGGGGCAAAGTGGTCTGATGGTTAGCATGACCGTCTCCTGTCTCCAGAGGTCCCGGGTTCGAATCCGGCCTCAGCCATCCCTGGGCAGAGAAGGGACCTGTGATGTCTCGTGCTCATGTCGATTGTGGCATGTAAAAGAACCTATGATTTCCGATAGGATTTACCTAGCAAAATTGACCCTTTCTCCTTCTGGCGCCATGACTAAGGCAGGGTGCGCGTCAAAACGCTACAGTCTTCAATGCAGGCTGTTTGCTTTGTAAACATATTGGAGTTTACTTGAACGTAACGAACGCTAATTTGAACTCCCAAATCAATAGAACAAATATTGTTTTTAACATGCAAACTTTCTTGTTAAGGGATATTTTTGTCACTGTTTGTCGGTTTGTGTTTTAGTTCTGTTTCGTGTGAGTAATGCGTTCATTTTATGTGTGTATTGCTAATGTTTCAATTTAATACACATTTTGTTGATGTGTCTTTTGTTGATGCGTCTTCTCTAAGTGTTTGTAGATTTGAGTTTTAGTTCTTGTGTGCATGTGTATGTTTGTATTTTGTGTGTGAATGTTTAATGCAAAAATTATCCAACCGTTCTGTTTTTTGATTAGCTATGTGAGTATGCGTGGTGTTTGCTATGCTACAATCATCTGGAATTGAAGTTCAAGTTATAGTTAGTTTCCTTCGCGTCAACTCCAGTCATTTTTTTTTTGTGTGCGTTCACAGTTGTGAGTTCCTCGAGAATACGAGCTCTAATTCTTTTTTTTCGAAAAGACAAAGCCGTTTCTTATTGGCTTCTTCAGCTTCATTTTTATAGTGATTGGTAAGGGTCTGGTTGATCATGCGTCAGTCTATTCTAAAAATTGTAGACTTACCACCTTATTGAAAGATTCAAGCGATAGCCTGGGTCGTTTTATTTTGGTACCGCTAACGCATTGACTTTTTATGACCTTGGCCAACAATGTTACTTTCCCCGCGCCCAACTATGTTGCATCTCTGATCCGATCTGGCGTGGCTCTTATTCTTGTTGCACCTTTGTTGCTTGTTGCAGCATTGTAACAATTGGAATGCCCACGGTGAGTGTTGCATAGGCGATTCGTTAGTCGTGGGGGGATCCCCCTGCTCGCGGCTCTGCATTTCTGCAGGGAGACCCAGCGTTTTGACGTATGACTGACATATGTCTCCTTGTGTTTCCTCGTTTTCCGGCTTCCGAAACATTCTGACTACGGGGGTGTACGGGGGGAAGCCGGTGATCTTGGCCTCTTGTGCTTTTGCTTAGGTTAAGTAAGCACGTAGTACAGTGAGCGAATAGTGTAAAGCCCAATAAGCTCAATAAAATATCGATCAATTGTAAAGCGTTGACATTGACTGCCTATCCTTACCCTGTCAAAGATCGTGCGTTTTCTGCTTAGTTTTTTCAAGCTATACTGTCCCCCTCATCGTCGTGGGGCATTCCGCCTTTACTGTAAGGTTTTACCTCTGTCTCATAAGTTAAAGCCGACATTTCGATGCCTAATTTCTTCGCCAACTTTTAATATTTTCCACTCAAATTTATTATATAAGCTTTCTTGTACTTGGTTATCACGTGTACCAACTTTTATTAATTTCCTATTTGTCACAACGGAGATCT
The DNA here is from genome assembly GCA_023313725.1 of Lithobius niger. Classification (NCBI taxonomy): domain Eukaryota; kingdom Metazoa; phylum Arthropoda; class Chilopoda; order Lithobiomorpha; family Lithobiidae; genus Lithobius; species Lithobius niger. The sequence goes on along the minus strand of JAHWFP010085199.1, from coordinate 7,055 downwards.
TGACTTGAACTGGAATGGTGAGTTTTATTTTTAGTTATTTTCTTATAATTTGTACGTGTTCATACAGTGGTGTCTACAGACTAAACCATTTGTCCTAGAAAGCTGGTTCTTAGCTCATTTGAAAGAGCTACTTCCCGAGATGTGCCCTTTATAAAAATAGAAATTTCAATTTAAATCTTTGATTTCGTAAGCATCGAGAGTTACTAACACTTTCTGCCAAGTGGAACCAGCATCGGTCGTGTACTGAATTTCATTATTTTTTGAGGTGATGTTGTGTATGCTGTTATAAGTGTCTAAATTAAGCAGTGCCAATTCGTAATTTTTTCCCAAGTACAAATAGATGGGAGTGTTTAGATTGATTTTCATATCAGAGTCTTTGCCGGAGAGAATAATCGAACTGGACTCCATGATGTCCTTATTTAAAAAAAAAATTGATATACTCTGAATGAAAAAAAATTGTATTATAATAAAAAAGAGCAACCGTAAAGAAATCATGATGAAATATTCCGTAAAATGTAAACGTTCGACTTCTAACGAATCAAAACCCACAGTTTCTACAACTTCACGAAACAACAGACCGATGGAGATAGTGTTTTGCGATGTATGTGGTACAAAAAAGCTTACTTCGTCAAATTGGGAAAGGGACTCATGAACAAAATCAAAGATAACATGCCCGTTGAAATGCATTTACCAGGAAATCTATACTGCGGTCCTGGAACTAAACTGAAGATGCGACTGGCACGAGGAGATCCTGGAATAAATAAAGTAGACGAAGCGTGCAAGGAACACGATATAGCTTACGCCGAAAGCTTGGATTTAAAAGATCGACACGCCTCTGATGAACTTCTAAATTCAGAAGCTCAAAGAGTGAAAGAGGATCCTTCTCTGGAGTGGAGAGAAAAATTAGCCGCTGCCATCGTTAAGAAAATCATGAAAACAAAACTCAGATTCGGAAGGGAAATTTAAAAAATGGATCAACTCGTAGACGAACTTCACAAACCAACGCGGAAAAATGTTCCGAGACGGAAAGTTATTGTACTGGGCCTGAACGATCTATGGCAGGTTGACTTGGTGGAAATGATACCGTACGCTAAACTAAATAAAGGGTTAACTACCTACTGACCTGCATTAACGTCATGTCCATGTTTGCTTGGGCCATTCCCCTTAAATCTAAAACCGGTCTAGATGTAACCAAAGCTTTCAAGGAGATACTCTCAGGAGCGACCGCCCCTAAAAATTTACAAGTCGATTTAGGTAGTGAGTTCTCTAATAAAGACTTCAAAACGCTACTTAGGCGCTATAACATCAACATGTACTCTACATACTCTGAGAAGAAAGCGAGCGTGGTAGAACGTTTCAACAGAACGCTGAAAACTCGAATGTGGAAAAGATTCACCAGGCAGGGAAATTACAAGTGCATACAAATTCGACGAGTTGGTTTCGCATTACAACAACACGGTTCATTCCACCACAAAACTGAAACCTAGGAAAGTAACCAGACGTCACGAACCATTGCTGAGACGAACTAGTTCTAAACGACTGCTAAAGAAACCCAAATTTGCTATAGGAAATAAAGTCAGGATATCTAAAATTAAAAAAAAATTCGATAAAGGGTATTTGCAAAATTTTACTAAGGAAGTATTCACGATCCGTAAAGTTCAAAAAACACAACCAGTTACGTATCTTTTAAAGGATGAGTCGGGTGAACCGGTGCTCGGAGGTTTCTACGAACAGGAAATTCAAAAAACCCTAGTTCCAGCTCTATATCTAGTGGAGCAGATGTTACGTAAAAAGAAAGGAAAAGATGGGAAAATGCTTTATTTCGTTAAATGGAAAGGCTACGATTCCAAATACAACAGCTGGACGGATAACATACATAATTTAAGCTGAATTCTCGTGTCCATAGGCGAGAATACTGACTGCATCGTCGCATACCTTTCTCTTGTCATTGTAAGGACTGAAAGTTAAATTGTTGATTGTGACAGTTTTCAGTTCTTGATCCTCCGATCGAATGTAAGACCCTAGCGTTCTTACGATGCTATTAATAAACAGCACATTCTTGTACGTTTCGTGCACGATTTGTGCTGTGTTTTTAATGCCTTTGTAAGCCATTTGTTCTTTCCATCCGATTGTAAAACGCTGTAGAGCTTAGACTTTAAACCTACCAACTCGGAGATTGGGCAACCCGCGCGCTCGTCTTTCATCTTTCCCAATACTTTTTTTGTTGATGTCGGAGTGTAGAAAATGGTCTTTGGGGGTAGTCTGACGTGTCGAACAACGACGCGTCCTCTTTCATATCTATGTAGACATCGTCCGTTTCTATTGAATAACACAAGCTTTCAGTATCCATAACTTGAAGTTTACATCTCTCCGGTACCTATTTTTCATCATGTGGTCATAGTGAAACAGGTAGACTAGTAACTTTGACAGTTCCAAGATGATGTTTGCAGGAGTCTTTGTAAAAATTACAAAATCCTCGTTTAGAGATGTGAAACTCGTGGTGCAGGGGTGAGATGCATACTTGATGGCTTTCTCTTTCGTCGTTGCTATCAAGACATTGTTTCTCTTACGTTTGTTTTCGATCGCCTTACCGAAAATGCTGTTATTCATCAGTTTGTAGAGGTTTTTGTCAAAATTAGTAGCTGCTTGTCGTTTCTCATTTTTAAACTCGATGTATAGTTTCAGTCAAGGCGCTTGCATAAAGCTGATTGCTCTGTGTATTTTCTTGAGGACCATGTCGAGAGAAATGTAGTTTTTCAAATTCCTGTATTGCACCACGTACTTTGTCTTTGAGAAAAGGTTAATGGTTAGCTTTAGGAATTTGCTATATGTTACTGCAAGTCTTCGATTGCTCGATGATTGAAAGGAGAAAGTACAGACTTTGTGATTTTCATGTGCTCCGGTGCTAATGGGAAATCATTGTGAGACGCATGAAGCATCTCCGGGTATTCCAAGTCCAGTTCTAATATCAACCCCGTATCACTCTCGTCTCCATAATTATCAAGATTTATATCCTCGTGTCGGTCTTCCGGCACCCAATCGTATTCTCCGGTAGGTAGATACTCGTACATTACACAACTGTACTAGTAATTGAAGTCCAAAAATATATAATGACATTATATATATATTATTATATATAGGACGATATGTGACATCATTTGTGATTTCTCTGGCTCTGATTCAACTCTAATTTTGTGTTCATTACCTATTTCTGGCAAGTATTTCAAACTCTTACTATGTACTATGAAGGTGCTGACTGTGCACATTATGTGCTAGTTTTCAAAGTGACATGAAATTGAAATGGGCCTACAGATGGAAAACAGATGAGGCAGAACTGCTTGCCAAGCAAGAAAGTCGATCGCCATGTTGAAATATCTGCTGTGTTTCTTTGGTTGATCCGGAATGACACTTTTTAACCCAGAATGAACACTGAGTTGAACCCGGATCAATAAGTTCCAAACCGGAATTTTTTTCGAACGCAACGTAAAATGGCACGTTGTGGAGAATGTGAAAACCCAATTAAATCAAACGAAACGGATTTCTTTGACTGCATGACATGCACAGCAAAATGCCATTATGACATAAAATGCTCTGGTTTGGCAATTGCCACAGTGAAAGGAATGAGTAGGAAGAAAAAAGAAGAATGGTCTTGTAAAAAATGCAAAAAAACAACGAACGAATTCCACAGTGGATAACGAAGAAGACAATGAAGAAAACGAGAATGATGGGAAAAACACAAAATCATCTACGAGCTCCGTCTGTCAAGTCAGTGAAAGTACAATAAACAGAATAGAGGCTAAACTGAACACATTAATGAAAATGAAGCCAGAAATTGAAAAGATTAAAAAGATTCTGGAGGGAATGTCGTAAGAATGTCGTAAGAATGAAAACGTTAGAAGAGAGGGTAGAGTCTTTAGAAGGCAAAGAACTATGGTAGTGGTACTATAAGATTAGTTCCCGCTTTCAACCTCCCAAGCTAACGTTGTTTAACATTGTCATGAGCTTGAAAATATAGTATAGTTCACACTTGCAACTACCCAAGCTAACATCATTTAGCATTGGGATGGTGCTCGAAACTATGGTAGTGGAACCATAAGTTCATGCTTTCAACTGCCCAAGCTAACGTCTTTCAGCATTGTGATGGTATTGTGTGAAACTATGGTAGTGGCACTATAAGTTTAGAAGTTGCTTTCCACTTCCCAAGCTAATGTTATTTAGTGTTGTGATGGGGCACGAAACTATAGTCATGGCACTGTAAGTTTAGTACCTGCTTTCAACTACCCAAGTTAAAGTTATTTATCGTTGTCATGGAACTTGACACTATGGTAGTGGTACTATAAGGTAATTCATGCTTTTAACTTCCCAAGCTAACGCTATTTAGAGTTGTGATGGAGCTCGAAACTATAGTAGTGGTACTATAGGTTTAGTACATGCTTTCAACTCCCCTAACTAACGTTTTTTAGCGTTGTCATGGGAGCTCGAAACTATGGTAGTGGTAGTATAAGTAAAGTACCTGATTTCAACTGCCCAAGCTAAAGTCAATTAGCATTATGATGGCATTCGAAACCATGGTAGTGGTATTATAAGTTTAGTACCTTCTTTCAACTTCCCAAGCTAATGTTATTTAGCGTTGTGATGGAGCTCGAAACTGTGGTAGTTGTACTGTACGTTTAGTACCTGCTTTCAACTGCCCAAGCTAACGGCACTTAGCATTGTGATGGCACCCAAAAAATATGGTAGTGGTACTGTAAGTTTAGTACCTATTTTCAGCTTCTCAAGATAACATTGGAGCTAGAAACTATAGGATGGAGCTAGAAACTATGGTAGTGGGACTATAAGTTTAGAACTTGCTTTCCACTTCCCAAGCTAATGTTATTTAGCGGTGTGATGGCGCTCGAAACTATGGTCGTGGTACTATAAGTTTAGCACCCGCTTTCAACCTCCCAAGCTAACGTTTATTAGCATTGTCATGAACTTGAAGCTATAGTAGTACTACAAGTGCACGCTTGCAGCTACCCAAGCTAACGTCATTTAGCATTGTAATGGTGCTCGAAACTATGGTGGAACTATAAGTTCATGCTTTCAACTGCCCAACCTAACGTCATTTAACATTATGGTGGCGCTCGAAACTATGGTAGTGGAACTATAAGTTTAGCACCTGATTTCTACTTCTCAAGCTAACGTTGTTTAGCGTTGTCATGAGCTTGAAACAATGGTCGTGGCATTATTATAAGTTTAGAACTTGCTTTCCACTTCCCAAGCTAATGTTATTTAGCGGTGTGATGGAGCTGGAAACTATGGTCGTGGTACTATAAGTTTAGTACCTGCTTTCGACTTCCCATTCTAACGTTATTTAGCTTTGTCATAGAACTCGAAGCCAAGGTAGTGGTACTATAAGTTAGTTCATGCTTTCATCCTCCCAAGCTATGGCTATTTACAGTTGTGTTGGAGCTCGCAACTATGGTTTCAGTACTGTAAGTTCATGCTTTCAACTGCTTGAAATAACATCATTTAGCATTGTGATGGCGCTCGAATATATTATAGGGGTACTATACGTTTAGTACCTGTGTTCATCTTCCCAAGCTAACGCTAGTTACAGTTGTGATGGAGCTCCAAACTATGGTAGTGGTACTGTAAGTTTAGTATCTGCTTTCAACTTCCCAAGCTAACGTTATTTAGCATTGTGATAGAGCTTGAAACTATGGTATTGGTAATATAAGTAAAGCACCTGCTTTCAACTTCGAAATCTGACGTTATTTAGCGTTGTGATGGAGTTCGATACTATGGTAGCGGTACTATAAGTTTAGTTCCCGTTTTCAACCTCCCAAGCTAACGTTGTTTAACATTGCCATGAGCTGGAAACTATAGTAGTACTGCAAGTTCCCACTTGCAACTACCCAAGCTAACATCATTTAGCATTGGGATGGTGCTAGAAACTATGGTAAATTATACTAAGGAAAATTGGAAATTAAGCCAACAGCGAAAATCATACACTAGAAATAACGTAGTTCAGTAAGCAACCTTTATGCTCTTACGTTTCGTCGGAGTGGCATGACCCGGATTCGATCCAGCTACCAAGTTCGCCCCCAGATCATTTGCATAGCGCCTTAGTCGCTATGGCCACATCCTCTACTGGAACCATAAGTTCATGCTTTCAACTGCCCAAGCTAACGTCATTCAGCATTGTGATGGCGCTCGAAACTATGGTAGTAGCACTGTAAGTTTAGAACTTGCTTTCCACTTCCCAAGCTAATGTTATTTAGTGTTGTGATGGGGCACGAAAATATAGTCGTGGCACTGTAAGTTTAGTACCTGCTTTCAACTACCCAAGCTAAAGTTATTTATCATTGTCATGGAACTTGACACTATGGTAGTGGTACTATAAGGTAATTCATGCTTTTAACTTCCCAAGCTAACGCTATTTAGAGTTGTGATGGAGCTCGAAACTATGGTAGTGGTACTATAAGTAAATTACCTGATTTCAACTGCCCAAGCTAAAGTCAATTAGCATTATGATGGCATTCGAAACCAAGGTAGTGGTATTATAGGTTTAGTACCTTCTTTCAACTTCCCAAGCTAATGTTATTTAGCGTTGTGATGGAGCTCGAAACTATGGTAGTGGTACTGTAAGTTTAGTACCTGCTTTCAAATGCCCAAGCTAATGGCATTTAGCATTTTGATGGCGCTCAAAAAATATGGTAGTGGTACTATAAGTTTAGCACCTGATTTCTACTTCTCCAGCTAACGTTATTTAGCTTTGTCACAGAACATTGAAGCCAAGGTAGTGGTACCATAAGTTAGTTCATACTTTCATCTTCCCAAGCTATGGCTATTTACAGTTGTGTTGGAGCTCGCAACTATGGTTTCAGTACTGTAAGTTCATGCTCGAAACTATGGTAGTGGTACTGTAAGTTTAGTACCTATTTTCAGCTTCTCAAGCTAACGTTGGAGCTAGAAACTATAGGATGGAGCTAGAAACTATGGTAGTGGTACTATAGGTTTAGTTCCTACTTTTAACTTCCCAAGCTACTATTGTTTAGTGTTGTCATGAGCTT
>JAHWFP010085198.1:826-15453 GCA_023313725.1 Lithobius niger | reverse complement strand
TTATTTTTGTAACTCCCAACACAAACAATCCAAAACAAACAACGAAAATGCGGGTTCGTCTCTTTTCGTCGCCAAGTTACATCTATTTGGAACTGTTAGGACGCGTTTATGCACCTTTGCATTCTCGCAGCTAGAATTTAATGGCGTTGCCACGGAAACAACGCTACTTGGATTAGCTAAATCTGACACCGTTTGAGTAAATGCTTGCAGTCGTATAATCCACGGCATAAGATAAAGAATTCCCCCTGATCAAACAATTTTTCCACTCATTTCTGAATTCGTATTATTGACAGTTTCTGTTGCGAGCCGGCAGAGATAAAACCGCCGCCATGTTGGAATTTCAGACGGCTGATAGCCGAGACATTGCAAAGGAGAGTCGTAAAAGCGCCCTTTTAGTTCGTATCCGTACGTAAATCTCTTTCGTCTCATAAAGTCAGAGCAGCTAAATATGGAAGGAAAGATAGTTGATAAGAATTAGCTGGGTGGCATTATTAACGCTTGACGAATGCTCCGTTGTTGCAGCTTCTTCCGAATTTGTTAGAAAAAACCCAACTATTGAAAAAAAAGCCATTAACCTTCATTATGTTGTGTTGTTATTGAATTTGTGTGTAGATGGTATCTAATCATCAATTGAAAACGTGACTCGCGTATTTTTAGATATCATTACATTTTGATGTATCAGGTTTAAAAAAATGACGTCCGATTCAAATCATGTCATGTCTTTCATTTCTGGTAAATTTCCCTGCAGTGATCCGAACGGTATTAATATTTATCTTTGAAAGCCAATATCCCCAAAACAAAACCCCTACCCGAATTTTATCGATTTTTGAACTCAAATCTGCAAATGTAACAAAAAATGTCTGTGAAAAATTTCAAGTCAATAGGAAAACGGCTTCTAAAGTTATCATGGTGGCAGACAGGTAAGCACCAGAACAGCGTGAGAAACTTGTAACTTATTCAGTTATAGCATCGGTACGTGCCTACCGTTGGCATTCATTCGCCATGACATACAACATAATATTCGCACATTAATATTCGTGATACCAATCCGTATATAGCCATTTGACCCAACGGGAAATCTCGAATCATCCCTGACTGACAGGGAATATCAGGGGAAAGAAGAGACGCTTACAACACCGTCATCGTTCATCCATTCATCCCTCACTAGAGGGAACCAACCAAACAAGCGTTAACAGCCAGCCGCGTTCGCCTGGAGATGGTGGCTGTTGTCTCCATAGCTCCCGTTTCAAATCAAATATTTTGAAACCTTAATAAAGCAACAGAGCCTGCCACCCAACCATCTATCAGTTACGGAGCGATGCGTTTAACAGACGCAAACATGGAGCGCATCTGTGAAACCAACATTTTGACAGTTGGTTAAACAGGTTGTGATGGTTCCCCCTCAGCCCACCATTCCCCCATGCTTCACTTGACAGCATCGTGTATCGGAATTTCCCCCCTCCCCTTCTACCCCGTTGATACCGTATTTCGGCGAATAAGCGAAGCGCCAACACCCCACAAAGACGCACTGTCCTCCTCTGTTGACATTGGACGCTATAGAGGATTAAGTGCGATGCCAGACGATTCGAGTGGGCGGAGTGGATCATAGACCTCACCCTCTCCACCCCCGCCTACTTGCTATCACATGTTTGCTCAGCTGCCGTTCAATACGCCCCCTCAATCGGTTTCCCAGGACACCTGAGCAAAGGAACCCCCCACTTCCCCCTCCTTACCCCATTTCTTCACACAGGCAGGCATTGATAGATTGTTTCGCCACAACTTTAAAATTAATTAAGGAGCTGTTTACAAGGTGCGCTCACAAGGAGGGATAATCGGGAGGCGCAGGCGCAGAAAAGTGAAGCCACAAGAATGGGAATTAAGAATTGGAAAAAGGTGAAACAAATGATTAGAGGGGGGAAGGTTTAATATGTATGATCCGTTTACAGCCCCAAAAGATATAAAAGATGTTTCTGAATTAATAAAGCTTTAAAAAACGCACATTCGCACTTAATGCGGCATGCTCATCTCTTAAGCGAGTGAATTCCCTTTTGTCTCTTAAAGACGGAACAGAAGGCACGTCAACGTATTGGTTATTAGCGCCCATGCTTAATCTTACAAAATGAGCAAAGCAAGTATTTTTTTTTTAAACAAGCATTTAATAAACTGCTTGTTTAAGGAAGAGTGCCCAGTGTGCCCTTTATCCCTAGCCAAGCAACTAACTGCGAGCTGCTGGCAACACCTAAGTAAGCCACGTAAACACCGGTCATGAAACAAGTACTAAATTCCAACCCCTTTGCGAAATATACATTAAGGCTATGAATCGGAAAACAACCATCCAACTAGCTGAAAATGCTGCCAACAAATCCCAACTAAAAACACGTATTTTGAGGCCTAAGAATTCCACTGACAGCAATGGCTTGACAAAAGACGTCATTATTTTAAACTCCAATTTTTACCTACATTTAAGCCGTAAACGCAAGCTGGTGTGCATTGCTCTAATCTATTCTAAACCCTATCTTGCTGATGTGTTGTGCAATCAAAACCGACTTGTATGCAAATGCCACCAGTTCTAGTTTTCCAATTCGCCAAAGTTCCTAATTTTTTTTCGGGGGAAGCACTGAAAATGAGCTTCTCATACGGCCATTTTTTAGTCGAAACTAGAATGATTCTCATTTACCCTAAACCTAAAACAAACGATCAAGGATGGTGTTTTTCTTCCCTCGTCCAAAATTACGAACGCAACGAGGTCACTTATTTGCTGGTAATTAATGACCGGCCAGTGAGTTGTCCACCCGTCACGCGGCCAAGACGGTCACTAATGCCAAATCTTTTCATTGCAAATGGCCACTTTGGCCTTTTAACCGGATATCTCAGTCTACCGGAAGTCGAGAGGGCGCATGTGGTGGGCAGCCCTCAAAGAAAAGCCTTTTCTTCTTTTCATCCGGCCGCGCTTTGTTCGATTCTTCCGGTCGCCCTACCGAACTGGCGCTAATGGACCTTTCATGGCCAATAAAAAGCAGCTTGACGAGAGGGCGCCACCGTCGTAAGACTGGCATCGTGCACGATCTTTCTCGTTACAAGCAGATCTATTTCTTCCAGCATGAATTCGGCGGAAACACGAAAACAGGATTTTGTTTTTAGTTTCTAAAGAACTGGCAATATTTGGATTCAACAGAAAAAAGTATCGGCCGATTTTGTAGGAATTAAGGGATATTTCTTCTTTCAGATGTTTCGCCAGAAATAAAAAGAAAACGGATGTTGTTGTGTTCTGTGCCTCTTTTTTATTTATTTATTTATTTTTTTAAAGTAATTTCTTTTGAGCAGCATTTCTCGTGTGGCTGAACCGGCTCAATTTTGAACATTTACACACTTTTAAGAGAGAAGAGAAAGGGAGTTGCCAACCCGGGGATTCGATCATCGTAGGGGCCGAAAAGATTGTCCAGAATTTTGCCAGAATAGTTCCCGTAGCCACTGAAGGAGCATGGTAGCCTCTCACGCTACCCTGGCCGGCAGTCCTGGCGTGGACTTTGCCAAGGTCCTCTTTCCAGGGGTTCGACCAGATCCGCAAACCTCCCGCAACCAGGCTGACCTCTCTCACCGCTTAGCCACGATGACTCTGGCCTAAACTTGCTCCTGGCCTAACTTAAACTGTTCCAAGTATACGTAAAATATCACGACTACTATGCCTGAAGTTCGGAATCGAGCCTAACCTCAGCCACCCCCTCCCCCCAAGGCATTTTCGGGAAGAAAAGGGCCCTGTGACGCTTCGTCTTCATGTCGATGTAAAAGATTGTAGGAATGTCAGATTGGGTTTATCTAACAAAATTGTCCCTCTTTATTTCTGACGCCATGGCATCGCTGCAAAGTATTTGTACTTACACTCAAATTTTCTCCAAGTTTACGACAGTTGAGGTCGGCCATGTTGGAGAAAATTAGAGGGAGGGGGGGGGGGTAGTCGAGGATGTATTTCGGCAGCGCGCGCAACTTCATTAATAATGCGCTAGCGGAAGGGAAGGCATTTGCCATTTGCATATTTCGTTTCCCGCCATAAATACAAATAATGCAATTAGGTCGAAAGGAGGAGGGGGAGGAGCTGCCTTTAATTTGGTCGTCCAAAGATGAGAAAAGGAAGAAGAAAACGGAATAAAAAAAAAAGGAAGCTTAAAATTAAGGCTCGAAACGGAAAACACGGAATAAATGGAGCGGCAGGTAAATCCATCAAAAAAACCAGGCCGGCGTGTGATCAAGAGAGACCCCCAACAGTCCTAGAATACAAACCTGTCCTCGCCAAACTCCTCTCCGAACCAACGTTAGTATTAACGTTGCCTTGAGGGATACAATAACCCGTATTGAAAGCGTCTACAATTTCCGCTAATTACTAATAAAGATTTAACTAGACGAACGACACGGAAAATTATTTTTAAGTTAGCTCCCCTTCGTTTTGTCTGTCATCAATAATAGGATTTCTCGACTAACTCAACGAAATAGTAATTAATATTTGACCGTGGCATTTAACCACTACAGGAAGAGACGCAACCGAAAAAGACAAAAGAATTTCGGTAACCACACACACATTAGCTTTTTATATTAGAAAAAAAAAAAAACTTTCGACACCGTGTTGCATAAACGAATAGGCCTGTGCTATACTCTCGAACCCAATTCTCTGTCAGCTCCTACTTAAATTAAAACGGCGATAAAAATTAGGCCTAAAAGCTGAAGATTACGCCTAAAATCTAAAACTGGCCTAAAGGCTAACACTTTTAAACGGCAGTTATGATGATGACTACTTTTAGATTATGTAATAGAGATCTCTGTTGTAGTGCGTGGTAGAGGTGTGCGCCTCAACATTTTCGTTGAAAAGTGGCGGAAGTGTACAGAAGTCCGGTTGTAACTAAGTAGTCGCTGCAGCTATTTGTTTTATTTGTCCAGTTTTTAGAAAATCATAAAAACATTGGAGCCAATACTGAACAGCTAAGAATGACAAGTGAGCAGCAATTATGACGATAAAATTGAGGTGCCTTCGTGCGTCCGAGAATTGAACGTCATAATTTTTTGGTCATAATTGCTGCTCACTCGTCATTTTTAGCTGTTCACATTGTGGGCTGTATTCTATTGCTTCGTTTATACTAATATTTGCAGCTATTTTTTTTCCGTTTCTTTGTCTAATTTTGTTAATTTCCCAAAATTCTTTTGGTATTTTATTTGCCACAGAATGATAATAAAATTTCTTCGTACTTCTTCCCATGTTTGTTTCTTGCGAGCTCTGGAAGAATCTGTATTTTTTTAGTTTGATGTGTTTTATTTTCCAGATAGCCTTATCCTCAATTTTAAAGAAGTTTTTTTTTTATTATCGTAGTTGACAAACTACGCTTAGAATTCCTAACTTATTGAACATGTCTTTTGTGTTGTGCATGAATCGGTTTGCAAATACAATTTTCGCTGCTTTATTTTGTATTTTCTGTAATCGTAAACTGTTTTGTTGGCAGACTTCAATTGGGACTGAACCCAAGCACCAAAAATCATCAGTTTATTTTTCTGACCAAGTATGATTTTTAGGTAATAGATTTTTGGAACGGGTGGGCTCGGATTTTTCTTTTAACAATATTATCGACATGTACTATAAAGTTCCAGTTTTGGTCGATGGTTAGGCCTGTACCACGATCCAAGGCTGTGTGCCGTGATGTCATTGTGAGTCAGCCACGGACGAGCGAGAATAGCGGCTCTTTGACCGTCTGAGTGGTCTAGCCGAGTCACGTGATGCGTGCGTCGTGGCAAACAGCCTTGGCGCGTGGTATAAATATAGCGAAGCACAGTAAGCTAGTTTTTCATCTGTGCCTGTCTGCATCCACGAAATTTTTTTTTGAAGCCACTGTCCAATTCCCATCAAATTTACCACATTCATTCTATGGCCCATTTGTACATTTAAATTCGTAAATTAAATAAATTTCGAGGGATTATTGGAAATTGACGCTGAAATGTCAAAATTAATCACGTATGATGAATAGGTCACCATTACTAAAGAGACATTAATTTAGTCAAGGAAATTCTTCAGAAATCTACATCATTAAAAACGTATGACGGGCGTGTGTGTGAGTGTGTTTGTATCTCTATTCTTCTTGAGCCAAAGATGAGAGTAGGACCAAACGAAAGATAATTAAATTGCGCTTCGGTTAGGCCTATTTTCATCGCTGTAACGTAATATTTTGACCCACAAATACGTGGAAAAAAAACTGCAAAAATAACGTCTAAAGTTTTTTTTTTTTACCCTTCTAATGTTTGTTCATACACCGGTGACAAACAAACCACCTTCAAGCTATTATTTACGTACTGACGTAAAAGGATGTACGAAAAAAATAACCTAAAAGGACGACGTATTTTGAAACATACACATGTAGACCTTAAAATTGGTTTTGTATCAACTAATTTAATGCATGGAAAAATCAGACCCACAGCCCGGTTTATTAAAAGGGTGTCAAACATTCGTATTTCTGAAACACGGAGGTGCGTGGATTGAGCGAGCAAAGCGAACGATTTCCACGTAAACTAAACCTTTTCAATGTGTGTTTCGCTTTGCTCTCTCAATCTTTCTTCTCGCACCTTCATAGGGAATTACTTCTGGAGGAGAAGACGTAATAAATGTGCAAACAAACAAATCGTATGATTTGAATGATGTAGGTGAAATGCAGACGCTCTGAGGAATGTGATGAACGAACTGTGAGCAACAGTTGCAATTAGTTTCCGTCGAAATAATCAGTACATCGATTTTGTGATGCTCTTGGAACCAAAGAAATTACCTGAAGCATGGATCGACGCCAATGGAGTAAGTGAATTAACAATATGGCTAGTTAATATAAAAATTTAAAAAAGCGCCATATAACAGCACACTTGTCATATGTGGTTGAAGACCACTGATACCCAATTCAACCAGTACACTTACGAACTAAAAAAATAAATCCGATCGTCCGTCCAAATTATTACGATCGTGCTTCAACGCAAAATGCAGCAACATCAAGTAACAAGCCCGTTGAGAAACTAGACTTCTCGTTCTCTAGAAACATTTTATAGGTGAAACAAAAAAAAAAGAATTTTAATAAGTTTCTGCAGAGTTAATAAACACACTACAACTGGTTTTGTAACCAACTACCACATAAGGAATTAATCTGATAGTTTCGTCATTCAGCCTAAATTGCTACTTGGCAGCAAAACTTATAATAGTATACTCAACTGAGTCAGGCATCAGCCACCCCTGGCATTTTCGAAAAGAGAAGGGTCCTGTGATGTCTCATGCTCATGTCGATGGTGGCATGTTAAAGATTCTAGGAATTTCCGATGGAATTTCCTAGCAAAATTCTCCCTCTCTCCTTCTGGCGCTATGGCTAACGCTGGGAGCGCGTCAAACAACAACATTAAGCCCAACCACATAAAAAATATTACTGATATTCATTATTTCCGGAATGCCTGTTTAGGTAACTACTGGATATTAGCACTGTGTCCCTTGAAAATTTATTTATTTGAAGTTTTAAGCTGAAGAATATTTTCAGTATTTTTAGTAATTTACATTGTTGTTTGTGTTTTTTTTGGTCCTTTGTACTATGTTTATTTATTTATTATCATTATTGTTATTATTTGTGTTTGTGTTAGGTCCTTCTTTTGTCATGCTTCTATTAAGTGCATAAGTTGACAACTGTAACTCTTGTTTTTTTAATGTTACTTTATAGTATGGTAGCCAACACGCCACACGCGAGCATTAGCTCTGTGGGGAGAGGGAACCATGGGTTTTGTACCGTTTGTCAGACTCAATAAACTCATTCACTCACCCCAATGATTTAAACAACGAAATCTGCTCTTTATTCTCGTCGTTTTTTCACAAATTTATATTAATAATAATAATAAATAATTTGTTGCTAGAGCAACTGGTCTGGTAAGGATCACATCGGATCACTGACTGCCAGCCAAAGTCGACTCTCCATTTGTAATCCTTATTTGCGAAAGACACAACGTCTGGGTTTTACTCAACAGTGCTTCTTTTTTTACCGCAAGTCTAGGAGAATTTACACCTGCAGTGTTGCATTATTTTGGCTCAGCAGTGGGTGGTATTTATGCTGATCAAATGGCTTCAGTATTCGATATGTTCCCACCGAATGTCGAACTCTAACTGAAGACCAGGCCCCGGAACGCAGTTTTTATACGATCCTCAACAACTGAAAACCTTGGCGGAAATTACGCAATAGCCACAGTTAGTGCGCATGCGTAGGACCATGTCGATGCAATTGTGTGCCACTATCGGAGCTGGAATCCAGAGTGATACCAGCTATGGTCACAGTTACGGGTTTGCTTTCACTACTGAGATGGGTTGAATGGAAGTAAGCAGCCCTGTTGAGGCAGACACTCGTCATCACAATTGTACGTATGGAAAGCGTTACACATTAAGGTATTTTTTGTGTGTGAAATAGTGCAATAGAGGGGAGGGGGAGGATGAAAGAAAACCATGTTGACTTTTTTTAAACCACTAGGACGTTAAAGCAATCAATATTCATTTTCCTTTGCCTAAAGGAGATTGTTCGTGTTAAACAGGATTGTTCCCGACGCAGATATCAGGCCGCGTTTTTATAACGACTCGCCTTCTCACGGCTAGAAGCTAGAAATCATCTGAAATTCAAACATGGCGGCGGTTTTAGCACTGGCAGTTCGCAACGAAAACAGTCAGTAAGTGAGTTCCGAAGCGAGTGCGAAAATTATTTGTAAGGAGAAATTCTTTATCTTATTGTCATGGATTTTAGGACCGCAAGCATTTATCCAAACGATGTCGTATTTAGCTAATCCAGGTATCCTTGTTGCTTCCGTGGCAACGACACTTTTGCCATCGTGATTAAATTCTAGCTGTGAGAATGCAAAGGCGAGTCCGTGCGTAAACGCGTCCCTAGGCTTCCCATCATTGCGTCGGTGCAACCGCAGAAGCCGCACAATGCGCGATTTAAACGCTTATGTAGGTACGTCGTTCTGCCTGTTTTAAAAATTATTTTATCCATTAATGATTTGTGTTTTTTTTTTTTTTGGTTTGCTTCAAAGAGGGAGTTCCATCTAATGACATGTAAAAGTAACGAAACGTAATTTATTTGGTTAACTTGCATAAAATCACTATACGCAAAGGTTTTCATACCTTTTTTAGTAATTAAGAATGCTCAAAAATAAAAAGTTTAATTAATGTAACAAATCACGTTAATGCTGTTTTAAGTCCGACAAGTTTTGCTGCTTTATTTTAAGCATTATGTAATTTTTCTCCATTAAAAGAAGGTACCGAAACGAAGTGTACCCAGATAAAAAACTGAAATTGCTCTTTATTCCTCGGCTGTTTTGTGCAAGTCTATAAAGTTTTAAAAATTGCATTAATAAAACGGAGAACAGAACGGGACTATATTTCATTAAAATTCATAGCGACATTACTTTTCTCTTAAGATGCCAGTTTAAAGCAAATAATTGTCGCATGCAGCCTCAAAATTACAAGTATTCGCTAAATGTTTTAAACTTATAATTACGGAATGGCTTTAGCATCATTAACCTGGTTGGATCAAACAAAAGCAACTCGAGTTGTTTCCACACGTCACGAATTGCAGAATTAATAACCCAAAATCGTCACCAGAACGATTCGTCATCGTATCGACTCTCATTCAGGTGACAGCAATAAACTACAAGACAGTGTTATTTGGACACAACGCAGGAGTTTATTTACGTACTTGATGTCATTTTCTGAAGTTTAATTTGTTGAACTAGCAGGAGTCCGTGGACGATGTTTTCCATTTCTTCAGTCCCCTCGCTTCAAACCCTTAATTTTAAATGTTAATACTTTCAACTTATCCAAGGATAGTTGTCCATTAGTAGACATCCAGGATTCCCATTGTTGCGTCTATTACGTGCTCCCACGATAACTTTCCATCTCCCCTGGCCTTGTTACTGTCGCGTTTGGTTTCCATTAGCGACCACAGATGCTCCCCCAGTCTAATCATTTATGGACAGAGGGATGCGCTGATTGAGTGAGCAACGCAAACGAAAATCAGCATGTGTTTTAGCCAGCGTGTGTAAAAATGGGATTAAAATTTAGAAACATAACCTTGTGAAACATGGACATACAGTAAACTAAACCGTATCAATTTTGCTGATGTAAAGGCTCATTAAGCAATGGCAAATGTGAAAATTATCAATGTGAAAATTTATAGACGTAAAATTCCTCCTGGAAAAAAAGGTACAGAGGAAGATAAGACAGTGTGATTTTTAGCACGTTGGCAGTCCCACGAAACTGGAAATATCCACCCAAAACGAAAAATGGTATAAAGAAGCCGCCAAGTTTCCAAAAAGGGTTGGCCTTCGAAGGCAGCGATATCATTCAACCAGAGAAAGGCCGCCAAGGTTAATCTATTAGCCAAGTTAATCGCGCCGAATAATATTTTGGACGTTAAATGAAAACTTGAACATTGCTACCGCGAGCAGAAATGTTCTAGTTTTCATTTAACTTTCGAACTTGGCTAATAGGATTAACCTTGGCGGCCTTTCCCTGGTTGAATGATATCACTACTTTCAAAGTCGACCCTTTTTGGAAACTTGGCTGCTTCTCTTACACCAGTTTTGGTTTTGAGTGGATTAGAACAAACAGCAGGGTGACTCTTCGTAACCCGAGTTACGTCGGTCAATTTCCGAAGGCACCCAAGGATTTCTTTTAAAATTTGGTAAAGTAGGTCGCAAATGAGAAAATTTACATTAGCAGGAAAAGAAACAAACGTGCGGAAACTGCTTCACTTAAATAAGTAATCAGTTTTAAGGGCTCTTTAGAGAATTTACAGCCCTAAGTTAACAGTCCGGCTGGTTTGTACAGCTGAACTGGGTCAGTCTCCAATTTTATTTAGCACTGCTGAGACATCTTTGAGGCTTATCCCGCAGGAGAAGGGCTACCATTGATTGTGTATAAGGAAAGAAAGACGTGGGCGGAATGGGACCGCAACACATCGCCCATTTGCGCCCATACCACACAAATCAAGGGTCTATTTAGGCCAGCCATAGATAAACAGCTTACTCGCACACCAAAATACTAGCAAAACTTGGGGGTGAAACAAAGCCGTAGTTGCGGTTGAAGATCCACCGAGAAAACTGCCAAGACGCACCTGAAAAGTCACTAAGTATAAATCCAGCAGACGCTAATAAAGAACTCAAACACCCCTATCAATACAATGATGCAGTTCAAGACCTACAAGGAACACTCGCCTAAAATGTAAATGGTAAAAATTTAACGGATCTCTGAATTGGCCGATTTTCAATTTGAGAACCCCGGAAAGGGCGGAGGAACGCCCTAGTGTTAAGATTAAATTAATCCTCCAATCTCTTGGCATCATAAAAGTTAGCCTCGTCGATCTCATTAGTGACTAAAAAATGAAAATCTGGCAAAGTTAGCTGATGATCTGCTCTTTTTACTTTTACGGAATTTAATTCTGACCTATTCTGGATAATTTATCGGCCCAGTCGTGATTGGCCATTTCCCGAGTTCAATTCCCGGGTTTGCCTCTCTCCTTACGAGACTTGTGATTTAAAAACGACTAGTAATATTCAAAATTAAGACGGTTTTTCAACACGAGCATTTAATTTGTTCAGATGATTTGGTCAGAATTATTGACTAAAACATCCCGAATGTTAAGAAATTAGTAAATTTGTGTGTTTTAGCACAAAAATACCTTTCCAGATTTAACTTTCCGAAATTGAAGGTCGAGAGAAATTTTCTGAAAAAGGAGTTGAGTGATAAAACTCACAAATGATCGCTTTCATAAAACCACGAGTGGCATTTGGTTTGAGAATTTTTGTTTTCTTTCCGCAAAACCATTCTCCAAAGTAATTTCGATTGACGGTTTCGATTTACGGTTTCGATTTCGATTTACGGTTTCCATTTACGATTCAATTTACGATTTCGATTTTAAGATGGTTTAAGAATTCCGTTGCCAGTTTTCTTTGTGGCGTGGTCTTTTCAGTCTTAAGTTGAGCATAGTGTTTCTTTTGAGGAAGGAAAAAATTCTCAGACGAGTAAAATGAATGAAGTACAAGTTACAGGGGAAGATTGTAATCGCTTAACGCGTTAAAGGTGCATGCATCCCTGTTAACTTTCCTGTATGACTTAGGTTTTGTATGAAAACACCGGCAGGCGGGCTACTGTGGTTAGCAGACGACATCACAAGAAAAAATAACACAACACCACAAATTTGAAACACTGTTCCTTGAATTTTCGGTGGAAAATTGATTGTGGAAAAAAAAAGATGTAATAAACTCTTCCACAAACTTCGTCCACCTTCTTCAGAATGTAAATGCAAAAACTTAAGAGATTACATAAAGTCAGTCAGACAGAATTCGAAACTACCGCTTCAATGTCTCGCCCACTGATCTCTATACTCCGTTCAGTGGGAGAGACAATGCAGTGGCAGTTTCGAATTCTGACTGACTTTATGTAATCTCTAAGTTTTGAATTTACCTTCTGAAGAAGGTGGACGAAGTTTGTAGAAGAGTATATTACTTTTTTTTTTCTTCCACAATCAATTTCCACCGAAAATTCCAGGAACAGTGTTTCAAATTTGTGGTGTTGTGTTATTTTTTCTTGTGATGTCGACTTAGTTTTTGCGACATTAGTTCAACGTTTGGAAATGTTGGCAACATATTCATTTTTATTCTTTTTCTTTCGTGCGAGATGATTTTGCGACATTAATTCTAACTTCTGTAAAAGAAAGAATTGATCGCTTTCTTAACGGATCGCACGACATGCCGGAAGGATTTCTGTACCTTTAATATAAAAAAAAGGTCAAGTGTAGAATAGAGGACATTACGATCGGCATTATAAAAGGCTTTCTAACCCGGCTGGGAACGAACCCATGACCTTCCACTTACGCTTCAGATGCACTTACCACTGGTTTCAAGTTGTAGCTGGATTCGAGAGATGCTTTCCAATAAATGAAAAAACACAATAAAGTGAATATTGTGAAACTCTCCAGTATATTTCTTGGTTTATTAATATTATTTACTGGGAAGCTGTTCAATCTTTCTCAGTGGCGACCTGAAAGACGGAGAGGCAGTAACGATTGTCGTACCTCCGTATTTAAAATAAAATCCTAGCCGTCTTACCATCCTAAACCACCTCCTCCCTCCCTGATTGGTAAGGAGTGAAGAGAAGAAATAGTGAAGGGGGCCGGCCTGCAGTATTTATTTCATGCTTTTTCCTTCACATTACTCGTAAATTCCGAATACTCGTCCCCTTCCCCGTGATCACATTCGAGGACGTTGACTGCAATGCACCTAAACCAAACGATGAGCCCAACGGGCCTCGAAAATACATCGGAAAGAAATTCTTCCATTAAAAACGTAGAAAAATCATAATTTACGCAGTTACCGCCGTCAAAGAACAATTTCTCCCAAGGAAACGACTGGGATGCTAATTCTTAGCTGCAAAGCATGCTCGTTCAATTTCAACAACCCGTCGCTGCGGGGCAGCACTTCCATCTTGGCTAACACAACCATTTTTAGCGTTTGACCCGTCTCGACATTACCACATCTTCAGAAAGAACGACAGCGCCTCTCAAAATGGCGTTTGCACATGGCAAGAAACCGATCCACGCCATGATTTAATTATTGTCTTTGCACTCGTCCGTAAAACTTCTTCTCGTCCAATCACGATGAGAGAGAGACAGGTTCTCGAAACTCTCCGAGATGTGAGGCCGGGACAATTCAATTAGCTCTTTCGTCTGCCTCGCTTACCCCACCTAACCTCCACCCCCATTCCCCCCAAGCTAAATATGGAGCCGTCAGAAATTCTGACTCAGGTTTGAGCCCCACGAAAGCTCAAGAAGAGTCTTAATTTTCGGTGGGGCAAATCCCGACACGGTAATTAAAAATTAAATTAGCCAAATTAAGTCTAAGAAGAATCTAGTGGTGGCGGGGGGGGGGGGGGGGGGGGGAACTGAGAAAGCTAGTCGTCCCGGGCTTTCGCCAGGAAGAATTCTCAAAGTTTTAATCTTGTTCTTTCTTAATTTAAGTTCGTTCCGCCTCCTCCACCCCTAAAGAAACTTTTTGTCTTAAGACTTGATGAAAGCAAGCTTAGAGGCAATCCACTTTTTTTTTCTCTTTTAAGATTTTTTTTATTCGAATTCACTGAAGCGGAGACGTGGGGGAACGCACGAATCGACGAACTGCATGTTTTTGTTAGGGAGGATAAAACAAAACTGACTTTTATAATCCGCTCATCCGCATCGTAATTTTTGTCTCAATAAATACAGAACAAAAAAAAATTAAAGCATTTGAGGGGGAGGAGGGGGGGGGGGAAGACGTCGAAATTCAAGATGAAAATTCATATCGATTGTAAGGTTCGCGGCGTGAATCAACGCTGCGATGGCTCCCCAATTCAATCTTCTGCCCGCGAGCGCTTCGGTGCGCGAAAGATGCCAGGGTCTCAAAGATTTCCCCTCCCCTTCGCTTCTCCCTTCCCCTCCTCCCTCCTCCACAATTCCTGTCTCGCGCCAATTGTCGCTTCGATGGTGATACGACAATAACGGTCCCGGCACAACCGGAAGGCCGGAAAACGTCGCCTGTGGGCGATTAAAGCGTTCGTC
>JAHWFP010085197.1:11008-28207 GCA_023313725.1 Lithobius niger | reverse complement strand
AATTGCATTGGAACTGTTACAGACTGAAATCTCAAATAGCACTGAATTAGTTACGGAGGAGGTTTGTACACCGAAGTTTAGCATTGTTTCTGTTAGGAACCGTACTACAAACCTATACTAACCCTCAAATTTAGTACCATACACTACTAACCATCCATTTGGAATCGGTCGTTGCTGAGAAGTAATCGGTTCACCGACTTCGTTTTTACGTCACGATTGTATACGATTTTGTCTCGCCGGTGTGTCTCACGTTTCCGAACACAAGGTTAGCGAAAGAAAAGGATCGTTTCTCGTTGACGCTAAACATACACGCATTTAAATGGAATAAGAGCCGGCCGCAAATAACTTTTTTTTTTTAACATGGATCTTCAAGATCCGAGACGTCTTGGGTTTTCGGGTTCACCTCGTGATCACCTTTTTCGCTTTATAGGCCTAACCGTAGATTAGCAAGTTAACTATTTATCGCATCTTACCTTCTCCAATCCTACGCGGGGCCCTGGCGGTAGTTGCGGTTGTTAATATCTTGAATAATGCTTTGCCTTTGTGCTGCTTCAAAGGCAAAAGCATTATCAGAGATATTAGTCGCCGCAACTACCGCCAGGGCCGCGCGTAGAATTGGAAGAGGTAAGATGCGATATATAGTTAAATTGCTAATGCACAGCCTAACGCACCGAGAATTAGTAAAAACGGGTTAGAGAGTGTGCTTCTCTGTCTATCTCAGTCTAAATTATTATCGTTTACTAATAATTTACTTGTAGTCGTAGTTTCTGAAACAAGTGCGATCTATTGGCATAAATAATTATAATTTTTACCGCATTAGTCTTTTAGATTTTTGATCTCATGGTAATTATTAGAAAACGATTAAAAATTAATACATGCACACACACCGATGAAACGTCATGGTTATTGTAAGCGCGTAAAGGATCATTAATCACAGGATGCTAATAAATATAGTGCCCAGTATTCAACAGAAAATTTCCTACTAGATGCCACATTTTAAAACGGATTTTTAGCAAGGAATTGACTAACGGTAAGTAAATAGAACTTTGGGGCAGTACTTGACGTGGAGGATCGAGAAAAATGGTGGTGGGAGGAATGTACCTTTACGTTTTGCCAAAATAGTATTTTCGTGAGTTTATAGGGACCAAACCACTCGTCGTGAAAAAATTATCGATAATTTCCTTAGCTCTAGGGATATTTATGTGTGAAAATTTGGTACATTGCTTTAGCCAATTTTTATTTCAAGTAACAACATACCGGCAAAGGCATTTTAACGGTGAGCCAAAAATTGTTGTATTGTTTATTTTTAGCTTTATTTTAAAAAAAGTTAAGAATTTAGTTTAAAATCCCTTATTTTTATCTACTTTCTACAAAAAAAATGCTTATAATTTTCCTCATTTTTGATGTTAAAAATTGTTTATTTCCTACCTTTTTCGCCCTAAAACCCGCTACTATTCCCGCTCTTATCGACAGATGCA
Organism: Lithobius niger; assembly: GCA_023313725.1. NCBI lineage: Eukaryota > Metazoa > Arthropoda > Chilopoda > Lithobiomorpha > Lithobiidae > Lithobius > Lithobius niger. The sequence continues at coordinate 26,729 of JAHWFP010085197.1, read as the reverse complement.
ATCTGTAATCAGCACTGCAAACCACAGCGCCAAGTAAATAGGTTTTGGAATGGCGCTATAATAATAAAAATAACAAGCAAAACCAAACCACATTGCACCAACGCCCAGTTGTTCCATCAAATCTCAGCATTTCTTCCCGGAGGCCGTTTGAGGAGTTGGGAGAAAGTGAAATTCTAGTTAGCGTAACGTAAGACCAGACTCCTCCCAATCTTGCAATTTAGAGATTTATAAACAAGTCACGCTGAAATAACTAAACACAGATGCAAACCTATTTACGTTGCCTTTTGGACTTATATGTCAGACAGCCTGAGCGGAGAATCGAACCCAGGACCTTTAAAACCAAAGGCTAAGGTCCTACCCGCTGAGCCAGACTGACACGGCCAAAAGGAAACGTCCATAGGCGGCATTTAAGACGTGCATATATACATATAAACCAACACTTTCCAATCGCCACTGGAGGGACGCTTATTAGCCGCGCCACCCTCCAAGTGAAACGAATGGAACTTGCTTGAAACGTAAATAGGTTTGCATCTGTATTTAGCTACTAGACAAAACATTAAAGAGAAGTAACAACAACGGCATACTGGCTACCATCTTGAGCCGGTCGTTGAACTAACTGCAAGGGGCACATGGAGATAGAAATTAACATTAGAGTAGTTTGTTAAGTTAATGCTGTGAGAGCATTTCTTGGGCTAAAAGTACGCACTTTTTTTTTTCGTTTCCAGCCTCCGTGGTTTTCAGTAAGCGGAATCTTTTCTTTGCCGATTTACAACCTTAAAGGTGCCTTTTCACCAAATGACATTCTGCAGTATCTAAGCGCCATTATTTATTTCTATGTAAGCATTTGGTTTCAACAGGCGAAGGAATGCGCAAAGAAATTTCTTTTTACGCAACGAACATGTCACGTGCCTTCTTAATTATTAAATGTAAAGTTGCAGGTGCTTCCACGTACACCAGAGAGGAAGCGGTCACGGTCAGCGATATCACTGTCACTCGATGGCGCCCGTCTAACGGCTCAAAATCTGCGTTTCAAAACGGTCGATATATAGAAAAAAAAGCACCCGTGTTGTCGTTAGGCTTAACTTTACCGCTTGCTTCCTGGTGCACGTGGGCGCACCAACTTTACACTCAATAAATAATGGGGCACGTGGCTTGTTTGTTGTGTAAAACGAAATTTATTTGTGTAGTCCTTCGCCTGTTGAAAGTAAGGGCTAGACAGAACTAGATAGCGGCAAATGGCTATAGATGCTGTAACTTGCTATTTGGTGGCAATCCTCCTTTAAGTTTCTAATGAACGGGTGGGTTCGATGCAGGCAACGGTGGAATTTGATGTGCGTTCAAGATGCTCACCATAAATTACCTCTTCCCACAAGATGCTCACCAGCCATGCTTGCGTTTCAAGGTCTATTACTAAGCAGTTTTAATGTAAACACCGGCCAATAAATACATCAAGGAACGCGATAGCGGTCCTTATGTAAGCCTGAGCTTGAACTTCCATGTTAAACGTGAAAGTTTGAAATCCCGTAGTTTCGCCCAGAATTGACTTAGACCAACGAACTTCTGTATTTGTGGTGGCGTCGTAACTATTTCACTGCTTTACAAATTGTAATGACAACAATCGAACCGTTCGGCGTCCACAGTATGGTCACTTGTTGTTGTTGTTGATGAGGGGAAATGTTGCTCTCACCTAGGGATCGAACCAAGGCTACCTAGACGTAAAGGCTTAACGTTAAAAATTTGACGCGTCGTCCAGTTAGCCACCGATTTTGCCACCAGTCGCGCTACTTACACCCCAAAAATGAACTGCTCTAGCATGCGGACTGAACTGTGAAAGGTACGCGATAGGCCGATTTTAAACTTAAAACACTGCATTGACACCAAATTATTAAAATTTAACAACAATGGCTTCATGCTACGTAGCCTACCTCTTTTTTCACTCGACGACAAAACAAAGCCTCCGGAGGTTTAATTTCATGAATTTCAAGCAGAAGAGCAACCAAGGTATGTGTGTATTGTACTGTATGATACGCTACGGCGTTTTCAATTCTCGTTAAAAATGTGTTAAACGATCCTTTGACGTAGCAGTAAATCGTCCGAAGACTTCAAGAATAGTCACCATTACCGTAAAATAATGTTCGTTTAGCGCTGCAACACCAGTTAATCCGATAAGGAGAAGATATCACGTTTTTGTGCATCCCGCTAACACTAATCAATGCTACGATTGGGGTTTTTCGTTCTTCGTGCTTTCAGTTCAGCGCAACGCTTGGACGACGCGTCTAGAATGCTACGTGAAACCGAACGTTAAGCCTTTATGTATAGGTAGGTAGCCTTGATCGAACAAAAGGACTGATTTTCATTTTTTGTAGCTTAAAATGCAGGTATTAACAAGGACCAGAACGTTTTGAACACTATTTTAATGTGACTACAATATTGTTGTTGTTGTTATCCTTGTTATCCTCATGAAATATAAAAATATTTGAAAGCCTAGTTTTCCCCAGAATTGATATAGACCAAATAAATTCGGTATTTAGGGTCGTGTTTAACTATTTCACTGCATTAAAAATTCATTGGCAACAACCGATCAGTTTGGCCTCCACAGTACGGCCGTTTGTTGTTGTTGTTGGGACTCTTTGCTCTCACCAATACAGCTGTTAAGCAACAAAATCATGCACATTGAGCTAAAAGCATGAAATTTGGTAAACAAGTCATTCCTAGCAGTACAAATCGAATTACCTACGGAAGCCCCTTGAGCTACTCTACCCCCAGATCCCCACACACCCTATTTGAGCCTGATGACCAACAAATTCTTGATGATAGAGCTAGGAGCTTAAATTATCGTACACAACTCATTCTTAGCAATCACATAGAACCAGCCATGGAACCCTCATGAAATATCTCCCCAGGCTACCCCGTAGTGTCCTCCTGTTCCCCCTCCCTGAGGAATAACCAACAAATTATTGCAGATCGCGTTAAAGGCTCGAATTGTGGCACACAAGTTATTCTTAGCAGTACATATCGAACCAGTCAAGGAACCGACATTAAATATCCCCAAGGCTACCCCTTCCCCTCCCCCCCAGCGCCTCACCCCCCCCCCCTCCCTGAGGCTTGACCAACAAATTATTGCAGATCGAGCTAAAAGCATGAAATTTGATACACAATTCATTCATAGCAGTACAATTAGAAATAGCTGTGGTTACCCCTCGAGATACTCTCCAAGGCCACCCAACGCCCCTCCCCTCCCTGTTTGTGCCCCCCTCCCTGAGGCTTGACCAACAAATTCTTGCATACAGTGTATTCGCAGGGTTTGGAGACGAGGACGCTGACCACTAGGCTGTTGCTGCTCGCTTTGCTCGGGGACCCCTCACAAAGCTTGCAGTGCGAGTTGGGACTTAGTTTTTTCACGTTTAGTCAGCTGTTGCCTGCAGGCAACTGTATGCAACTTGGGGTTAAGCATACAACGCCTTAAAAAACGTAACGGTCCAAGGGAACATATATCAGAAAAAGACATGTAAGGCTTCAGCGTCACACTAATACGTGTAAAGAAGTTCCAGCTTGTTATTTGGGACGCTGGAGATTCTTTTACACGTATTAGTGCGACGCTGATGGCTTACATGTCTTTTTCTTATCTGTTCTGTTAGAGTTTTATTTTATTAAGGCTTACATCCGTATTTTACAGGCTACGCTTAAGCGGTTCTTTTTAAATACTAATATGCATAGAATTTCTCGCTCGGCCAAGTAATTGTGGGCTTTAGAACTCAAGTGCATGCCCAGTAGATATGATTTTGTGGGTCAAGTTTCAAAAATTGATGTCCTATTAATGACATGTTATTTCTGCTTAATCCCTTAATAGATTACAACGTCAAATCCTATCGAGCTAATGACATAGATTAGAAACTTAACTAGATCTATCATCTTGCCCATTCCGATCCTATGCGGGGCCCTAGCGGTAGTTGCGGCTACTATTACCTCTGCTAATGTTTTTACTTTCAAAGCAGCACGAAGGCAAATCATTATCAGAGGTGTTAGTAGCCGCAACTACCGCTAGGGCCCCCACGTAGGTCTGAAAAAGTAAGATGCCGTATCTAGTTAACTTTCTAATCTATGCTAATGACGTCAGATTAATTTTGATGTTTGAAAATCAACATCCCCAATACGTTTTCCAAATTTATTGATTTTCGAACTTAAAACTACAAAGGACGAATAGAATGAATGTATAAAAATTCAATTGATTCGGACCACTGGTTCAAACGTTATTAAGGGAAACTGTTGAGGACAGACAGATACACACACGGAATGAGTAGCACAACTATACGAAATAAAATAAACATATAGAGATACAGTAAGGATTAAAAATAGCAAGCCAGTATAGAGTGCACAGAAATTACGCAATTTGCGACGTTTCGGACCAATCTCCGATTCGTTATCAAGAAATAAAAGATACGACTAACAAGACAAAGTCAAGTTAAACACTTTGAAATCCTTAAAAACTTAAAAACTCAAAGCACACGAATAAAAATAATATAAAACGGGACGGAAAGCCGATGGCTCAACAAGAGTTAAATAAATACAGACGCAAACCTATTTACGTTGCCTTTTGGACTTAAATGTCAGACTGCCTGAGGTGGAACATCGAACCCACGACCATCGAAACCAAATGCCGTGTCAGTATGGCTCAGCGGTAGGACTTCGGCATTTGGTTTCAAAGATCGTGGGTTCGATTCCCCGTTCAGGCAGCCTGACATATACGTCCAAAAGGCAACGCGAATAGGTTTGCAGCTGTATTTATTTAATAAAAATAATAAATAAAATAGACCTAACGCAGACTAGAAACTACCGGTAGGGAACCAGACCTATTGCCTGCTAGTGCACGTGAGAAGTCGCAGGCAAGACGTCAGGTTCCCTACTGGAAGTTTCTATGCTGCAGTTAGGTCAATTTTATTTATTACTAGCATCGTACCCGGCTTCGCCCGGGATTTGTTTCGGCCGTGGTTTGCTTTGGCCTGTGGTTGTTTCCCAGTTTTCGGTCGGTGTTGCCTGAACGTTGAACACGACAGGTAATTTCGCTTGTTGGAGTACTCCCCTTTTCCTCCCAACCTGTACGTGCCCTCTCCCTGCCCTTTTCCTCTTATCTTATCCAAAAAACTTAACCTTGTATGGTTCAGTTAATGGGTAATCATATGCTTAATGGTAACAGATATATTGCCGCCACCCCTCACCACCCTTCCAATCTCTTTTTTTTTCTAAAGAGCATGGCTAAAAGACGCTCTGCTCTGTCCCAAACATAACACGGACATTTGCTGTTCAGGGCCTCCTCCCCACTCCCAGTTTATCACTTTGGCTTGTGCAATCCGTAGCGTGTGAAAAGTAACTGTTCTTCGTGCATGACGTTATTTAAGACTTGCCTCTGAGATGACCGCGCAGAGCCAATTGTTAATCGGGACAACAATATGCCAGTTTCAACTTCTTTTCAAGACAACAATGTTTCAGTTTCAACTTCTAGCCAAAGAATTGACACACTCGCTAGTTTTCATTGTAGGGGTTCCCCTTTTTCGGGGGTTGTGTTGTATTTCTGCTATGAGATTTTGGTTTATAATGTAAAATTTTTATTCTCGTGCTTTTAGTTTTTAAGTTCTTATGTATTTCAGAGTGTTTAACTCGACTTTGGTTTGTACGGTAGTATTTTTTATTGCTAGATAACGAAGCGGGGATTGCTTTGAAACGCCGCAAATTGTGCATTTTATGTGCAATTTACCGCAGGGCTTTCTTATTTTGATCGTTACCACGACTAGATTACATCCATTCATCTCGCATCTCAGTTTTTACTTAGCCTTGGAAAATACATGGTTGTACGGTGTGCTATCTACCGATGACCGAGAACGAAAGAGAAGACTGAAGGGTAAGCGTAGACAAGCCTAGGGGCGCGTCTCCGCAATACTTACGCCTCTCTTTTTCGTAATCATCTTTTTCCTACTCTTAGCTTGTTATTTTTTTCCTCCTCCTTCTTTCTATTTTGGGGTCAGTGGAGTAGTCTTCACACTCTTCTCGCCCGCCGCTACCGCTACGGAGAGAAAGGAACCTGCATGAAGACGCCGCCCGCCTCGCATGTTTGAGGAGACCAGTTTTTGCTTTCTGTTTGCTGCCATGGAAGAGATGACCAACCGTATGTCGTAAACTAAAAAAGAGGAGAAAACTGGGAGGGGGAAGGAGGCGGGGGGGGGGGGGGGGGCGTGAGTTGAAGTGGAGTTGTTAGGGCACGTGTACACAAGGAAATTGAAGAGAAGTAAGACTAAGTTGCACGGTTAGGACGCGGACGTGCGTTTACTGGGAATGTCTTGACCGTTCGTGTGAGACAAGTTTCGATTTGTTGTTTGACTAGCCTATTTGGAAACGAATAAATAATCATCAATTCAGCAGCTAGCTGGTTGAGCAAACTCCAGTGTGCGGCTACCTACAAATGAAAAATATACTTGTTTTTTTTTTTTAACTGACCAGTCATCTGTCCGAGAATCTAACTACAATCACCAATCTTCCAAATACGCGTCTACTATACTCTATGTATAGATAGACATAAATCGCTGAAATAATATTAAGGAAAATTGGAAATTAGCCAACAGCGAAAATCATACACTAGAAATAACGTAGTTCAGTAAGCCGGCTTTATGCACCTACGTTTCGTCGGAGTGGCGTGACCCGGATTCGAACCAGCTACCCAATTTGCCCCCAGATCACTTGCATAGCGCCTTAATCGCTAGGACTGACTTAGCGGTAGGACCTTGGCCTTTGGTTTCAAAGTTCCTGGGTTCGATTCCCCGCTCAGGCAGTCTGACATATAAGTCCCAAAGGCAACGTAAATAGGTTTGCATCTGTATTTAGACTCTGTATCACATTATAAACTTTGTTTTAAACTTGCTGCCTTGGGTGCAAATGATATTGTCCTAAAAGGATTTACAAATTTCTTGACCAAATAGAAAGCAACAGTCACTATTGGATACTGTCATGTCCAATGAAATTAATATCACTAGCGGTGTACCACATGGCTCAGTCCTTGGACCCTTTTTGTTTCTCATCTATATAATAAGAATGATATGTCACAGCGGACATATGTTTGCATCATGCACGCCACGCCACGTGCAACCAAAGTTTTCTCCTAAACTTATTTCTGTTAACACCTCTCCAATAGTCAAATCCAAAAGGCACTATTCCCACTTAAATGTAAACTGAATGCTAAATTTTAGTCAGATCTGTCGAAAAATTATTTTGTTTCAGTGGCAGAAAATTTTGTCAGTAACACTTCCGTTACAAAAAACTGGAAAATCAACGATCTTTACACCCATTTACCCCTATAGTAACTACTGACACATTTTACTGATAGGCATTAGACATTAAGGCGCGGAGATCGCATATTTCAACAAATTCTAGGGTGCCGCATACTTATTTACCCTCACCGTCGTTAAATTCGCGAAAACTAAGAATCCATGACTTTCAGATAATTTACCATAGCCGGTAATTAATTATCGAATTAACGTCCTTTTCGACTGCTAAGGTTATCTCGGGACGGAGAGCCCATATATCCAGTGTTGTTGGAGTGGTGTTTTTACTTAAGGGAGTCAAACCAAAACTGGGTTATCTGCCCCAATAAATAATGACTTTCTGACAATGTGGTCTGACAATGAACTCAACAGGGGAACCACTAGCGTAGTCCTACACACGAATTGACCGCGAAGTTGTTTCAAAACATGGTAAATTGAAATTGGCGTTATTAGTGTTTTTGTTTTTTACCATATCTAAATATTTTCTGCATTCTTCACACTAAAAGAACTTTCACATGGTAAGGCTTTCTGTTGTTCATGTATATAGTGCTCAGGACCAGTAACCTTATATATGGGGTTTCCTTACCACAACTTGGCTACTAAAATAAGGCTAAAATGAATATCTCCTAAAATGTCTACATCATTAAAAACGTATGATGTGCGTGCGTGTACCTCTACTCCTCTTTAAAAAAGGCACCTACAAAGATGGGAGTAGGACCAAATGAAAAATAATTAAACTGCGTTTCCGTTAGGCCTACCTTTGTCGCTGTAACTTGATTTTATGACCCTGAAATGCGCGAAAAACCTGCAAAAATAACGTCAAAGTTTTTTGACCATCATGACGGTTGTTAATAGTTTGTTCATGCAAATTTTCTATGCCTGAACCAATTTTGACCTTCCAAAGTAAACTTTGCCCTACAAACTACGACGTCATGTTTTGCATCAGTACGAATTAACAGAAACACGACATATCTAAACACAAGCTAGTGTGTCGCGCCAAGTTAGGCAACAATCATCACAACAAACATCACATCACATCAATTGTCGAGGTTGTAAACCATTGTAGCGCGACGCCATTGCGTCAGTGTCTTATATCTTGAAGCATAGTTGGGCACATTTCAGGTACTTGGGGAAAAATAATAATGCGGTATAAAAGCTTAAATTGTGTTGTAGTCAAGAGCAATGACCCGCCTGACAAAAATTAATTCGTGTAGGAATGCCAGCTAAGCTGATTTCAATGCAAAATCTGACCCTCAATAACGTTGAAAATGTTTAACTAGCTAGCTCGCTAGCTAATTCTAGTCCGCTCATCCCCATGGGAATTTCCATAGGGTTATTCATCGATACCGAGATAACGGGAAGGCTTCCAGCTATGAAATTGGACGAATGGCTGCAGTACGATAGGAACTGCGTACTTTTTATGGTTTGGAGCCTAGGGGTGTAACGACAATGGCGTGGGATGGCGCGTAAGTACGAAAATATTGTTATAACCATTGTTAGTAGTGTCGGCATCGTCTCTCGTTGGACAGCCAAAGTTCAGACAATGACAACGTGTATATTGACGTGCGTGCCGTAACACACACTAGTGTACCACGATAAGTTTAATCAACGTTGCTAAAGAAATTGTATTCACGTCCAATTCACAAAAAATAAATCAACTCTGAAAACAAAGCAAAATAAACAAAGCCAAAAACTGGTGAAGAGGCCACCAAGTTGAGAGTGGTTCGGCCCTTCAAAGGACTGATATCAACACACCAAAACTACCAAAATAACACAAATTACAACAAAATTAAAACCAAACCAAAATCCTATAAAGAGGTGACTAAGTTGAGAATTGTTCGGCCTATTGGCAAAAGGTAGTAGCAAATTGTTGAAAACCAATTTCTTGTTAACGTGCTACTTTATTACCCATCTGCACGGTAGCGGAGTTGAGTTTAATACACAATTAAAAAAAAAAAGGACTGATATCATATCAAAAACCAAAACTGGTAAAAGGAGCCGCCAAGTTCCGAATGGTTCGCCCTTCAAAGGAGTGATATCAACACACCAAAACATTCGCCAACTTAATTGCACCGAATAATACTTCGGACGTTAAATGAAAACTTGAACATTGCTACCGAAAATAGCAATGTTCTATTTTTCATTTAACCTTCGAACTATTAAGCGGTGCGATTAACTTGGCGAATGTTCTGGTGTGTTGATATCACTCCTTTGAAGGGCGGAACCATTCAGAACTTGGCGGCTCATTTTACCAGTTTTGGTTTTTGATATGATCATAACATACAGATCTCAAAGTCAGTAGGAAATTAAAATTCATTTTGTTTTGGGCCCAGCCATTGTTGACACATGTTATGAACTTCGAGATTGCAGTTCAAATACGAATGTAGAAATAAACTTGCTTGCCAAAAAAAAAAAAACTTATAAAAGACGACATATTTTGCACCATACTACATATAAAACTTTAAATTGGTTTTGCTTCAAGTGACTGATGCACGGTAAAAGGCAGACCTGTACGATTTAAAAGGTTGTCAAACATTCCGTCAAATACGGAAGTACGTGGATTGAGCGAGCAAAGTGAGCAATTTCCACGTAAACTAAACCTTTTTAGTGAGTTTCTCGCTTCTGTCGCCATCTTTCATTTACTCTCACCTTCGTATAGGGAGGGGGCTTACTTCTGGAGGAGTAGACGAACAAACGTACAAACAAACACCCAAATCGTATGTTTTCAGTGATGCAAATGTAATGCAGACGTGCTGAGGAATGTGACGGACGAACTGTGAACAGTAATAATGCAATTAGTTTGTGTCGAAATGATCAGTGCGTCGATGTTGTGATGCTCTTGGAATCAAAGAATTAACACGAAGCATGGATCGAACGCAAATGGAGCGAGCGAAGCGATCGATATGGCTAGTTTACGTTAAGATTTTCATCTTCGAACTCATGCTCACCCGGAAAAAAATTTGCGAACGTTATCGTTTCCGAAATAGACAAACACATGTCTCGCGTCGCTCGCTCGGCCAGTAAGCTAGCTTGGCCCCAGGTTTTTCAGGGCTCGTGGTAAAATGAGTAAACCGAAAACTAGCTTAAGGGTTAATGCGTTATTCCAGCCGCGATGCTAAAAACATCTGCCAGGCATGAGTCGAATTTAAGAACTTTTCAAGTTCCGGGTATTATAATTACGATTTTTTGATGATGAAGTGTGTGTGTTGCTCGTAACGCTTCTGGTATTCGGGGTGGTTTCCGCATTAATAAAAATTTAAATTGGCGAGGTGGGGGGAAGGGGAGGGGGAGAGGAGGGCAGAGGTGTGCGAATCCGTTCTAATTTATGGGTGTTACCAACGTCAATCAGGATGATGCATGGTTGGTGTAAGGCGGGCTGTTTCTTTTCTTTTATCGCGAGATCATGATTAGTGTTACGTGTATGTGATTACACGAGTAATTTAGTGAAACAAGTGAAGTGTCAGCACGCTTTTCGGTAGCCAACACGTGTTGGCTGGTGCTAAAAATGACGATTTTGACGCAAGAAAAGCAGACTTTCAAATAACAGGGGGTGTGAGGGGTGCAAAAACGGGTAAAGCGGAAGATTTTCGGTAAAAAATGTAAATAATAATAAACCTGTTTAAACCAATTGTAGCAATTGTAGCCGGCCAGGGTAGCGTGAGAGGCTACCATGCTCCTTCAACGGCTATGGGAACTATTCTGGCCAATTCTGGACTATCTTTCGGCCCCTACGATGATCGGAGGTTTCCCGGATCGAATCCCCGGCTTGCTTGGCACCTCCTTTACCAGATATTTCTTCTTTTCTAAAAGTCTGGTAATGTTCAAATTGATCCGGTTCAGCCATACAAGCATTAAGTTGCTTCGGCTGACTTAAGGCTCAAAAGAAATGAATTTTTAATTTAAAAAAAAAATATTCCCTTGCGAATTCAGTAATCGATATAGCTACTAATTGCTTAACACCAGTGAATAATTACGCATTCGTAAAGAATGCAATCCACTCCAAATGATTTCAGTTCCACGGTGCGCAAGCAACCCGTAAAACGAGTGGTCACTTGCGATGGTATGGCGTGGCGGCGCACACCTCCGCTTGAAGACAAGCCTACGATTCTTTCATCGGTTTCGTTATTAAAACCGGAAGTTTAACTAGAATAGTAGTGAATTAGAAGACTAGGATGACAAAACAAATGACGTCGTTAAATGAAGTATTCCAAACGGCGGGACCAAACGACGTGGAGGCCGACAGGGCACCTCTCCTGCCAGAAAACTGCCAAACGATGCCGAATATTTTGTCAGCATTCAAAAATATTCAGCATCCTTTGGCAGACTGTTTTCTAGCAGGGAAGGTGCCCTGTAGGCCTCCAAACCGATTGGTCCCGCCGTTTTGAATATTTATTTCATTTATCGACAACGACGTTGCATAAGGCTCGACTGATATGTAAGAAATAACTAGATACCGAATTTATAGCCCAAAAATAGTTTTAAGAATTCGCTCCCCGCCCCAAAATAAAAACAAATGTCATCCAGTAGAGGTTACTTTATTTATGCCCCCCCCCCCCAAAAAAAAAAACAGTCAAAATAACCGAAGTACTAAACTCAAGAACGCGATGGCTCAAGCTCATGTCCATTGTGGCATGTAAAAGATCCTAGGAATTGTGCACGCTAAACGACAACAGTTTCTGTCATTGGTCGGTTGGTGGGTGACGTCACTGCTGACGAAGGCTACATAGTTGCCAGTCATTGGTCGCTCGATAGATAACATCAGTTGGCCGACGAAAAACAAGAAACCAGCGCGTTTGCCACGTACGACAATTTTTGACACTTTCTAGTGGGAGGATTCCCCAAAGGATTCGACCCATTTTCGAACTTAGACCTAGAAATGTGCCATAGAATATGTGTGGAAAATTTGACACACATTGGATAATTCGTTCAAACGCTATAGCGCGAACAACCAGACAGAAAGACAGACAGACGGACCGTTCGCATAAGAGTCTAAGTCGACTCTAATAAGCACAGACACTACTTTTTCGATCATTGCATTCTGAGTTTAAAAAAAAAACAACAAATAGGTGTAAAAATTCAGGACTTACTGTCCTGTATACAGGGTGAGTCAAAAGTATCAACCCAGTGGAACTGGCAGCTGCATGATTTGGTTTAGCCATCAAACAACCATCGATCGTTCTTCATCACGGAAGAGGCCACGTTTTGAGATCATCCCGGGGGTGCCCCCCCCCCCCCTTAAATAAAATTTCCACTTCCGGTTCCTTTAGGAATAGGACGTTGTCCCAATCTGAGGTTTGTGCAGGCAGTCAATTCATGGCGAATGAAGAAAACAGCATGTAAATCGGTCTGCAACAGCATGAGCTATGACCAAAACACATTAGTACAAATGTTGAATTTATTGCGTAAAATAATATCATGAGCAGTTGTGTGAATTGGTTGATTGCATGTAATATTTACAGTTGAAAATAGCAAACGTAATGAAACTGATAAGGGTTCGGCTAGCACATGATTGTGCACATGTTTCTAGCACATGTATAGCACACTAGCATTCCACCTAAAGGAACCGGAAGTGGAAACTTCATTTAAGAGTGGTAGAGTGAGGAGCAACCCTGCTTGATCTCAATACTTAGTCCTCCAAGTGTCCACAAAAGGACTTTTTTCTGCTCACTGATTCCGGGAAGGGAGGTGCCATTCAATAGCTGACGTATAGACACAGACAGTATGTTTGCATGGCAGACAGCACACTTGTTGAAACATGTGTTCAAACCTCGACATGCGGTTCAAGGTCGAACATCAGTTTGTTACATGTGCTACAATCCTGTGCTAGCTGAACCCTTATCAATTTCGTTACGTTTGCCATTCCCTACTATTTATTATTACAAGCAGTAAACCGATTCACACAACTGCTTAGGATATTACTTTATGCAATAAAGCTAACATTTGTACCGATTTACATGCTGTTTTCTACATTCGCCATGAATTGACTGTCTGCACATATCTCAAATTGGGACCAATGCCCTATTCTTGAAGGAACCGGAAGTAAAAAAAATTATTTAGGTGGCAGGGTTAGGGGGCACCCCTGGATGATCTCAAAACGTGGCCCCCCTCCGTGGTGACCAACGATCGATGGTTGTTTGATGGCTAAACCAAACCATGCAGCTGCCAGATCCACTGGGGCGATACTTTTGACTCTCCCTGTATTTTCTATTACCAAGAATTTATAGGGTTTGGGAGGAGAATTTGTAACTCTAAAAAGTCCCTATTGAAACACATTAGATTCGTCCCCATTAGTTCAGTCCGAGTTTTCAGAGGGCGCCACGTGTTCTATCTGGTAATTTTTGCTCAGCCCGATTCCGGAATAGCAGGCGATGTAAGGGTTCTCCGACCAAGTTATTGTCGTTGTTCCGTTCTAATTGTAGCCTATAGTGCCCGCGGCCTATCTTGAGTTCACCCCAGAACGAACACAGATAATCGATTGTATAGTTTTGGTAGCAGAGTGCCTTGTTGATATCCAAGATGGTTACAAAAACAATGGCGGCCGTTGATTAAAGCCGCTGCCTCCAGGAAGACGTAGTCGCTCATAAAATACCTACAGGACTCAAGATGCGCTGCGCACACAATAAATAGTCATCAGAAAAAGGCGTCTGTTCCTCACCTTTACAAGATGATAGCCTATTACCAGGCACAAGTCCAACTTTTGTAGATGTATAGTTATGGCTGTACCTTGACACACAAAAGCAGTAACAAAATCATTAAATTCTTCTTTATGAAACGAAGACCCTCGTCGTAATACTTGCAATTAAATAAACGCAAGGTGAACGTTTCAACCACTAAACGTGAACGTCAACAGCATAATGGAAATGACAATTAAAGCGGCTTAAAGGGACATACCAACAAAACGACATTCCTATCAATATGTCTCGACACTTCACGTCAAGTACGGTCCCAAAAGGTCTATTTACCCAGGGCCGTATAGGAAGGGTAAGGTGGACAAGGCACCGCCTTCCTGGAAAAGGCACCGTGCCGAATTCCGTGGAATTGTGTGGTAAAGCAGAAATGTGTTTTTTAACGGATGGCGTGGCACACAATTCCACAACGGCGTAAGAATACACGTGCTTAAAGTGTCCGCGGTCTATTTTGAGCTCACCGCAGAACGAACACAGATAATCGATTGTACGTTTTTGGCAGTAGAGTGCCTTGTTGATATCCTAGATGGTTAAAAAAAAACAATGGCGGCCGTCGATTAAAGTCGCCCCTCCAGGAAGACGTAGCCGCTCATAAAATACTTGCTGGACTCAAGATACGCCGTGCACAGTATAGTTGCTTTCGTGCTCCCTTCGCAATTTCCGGAGGTTTTGTTAACCTATATATTATTCTTTTTTTTTTCTGTAATGATCAAAACCGAATACTGAAATCAAAGAAAAAAGGTGTGTACTATAGTGGCATTTTCACTGTACTTGAGTCGTACTTCTAAAAGGGAGGCTTACAACCGAAAAATGATAAAAAAAAAAATAATAATAACAACAACAGAGTTTTGATTCCGGTTGAATTATTATTTTGCAGTGGTTTTTTTTGTTTTGTTTTTATAGCGAAAGAACTTAATCTCATAATGAGATTAAGGTAATACAGAGACTAGATTCTCATCTCTTTATTATCTTAATCAAGGGTTTTTTTTTTGTAAGCTTCAATGCAACATTTGTGATTTTTTTGTATTTACTTAAAACAGGCAGTTCGGGGTAGTGGTGGGGGAGGAGAAGGGGCTTGGGGAGAGCGCCGCTCAGTTGGCTCGCCTTGTCTCCAAGGGGTTCAAGGCCCTACCTACTGTTACTCAGTCACTTGCTAAAAATCCGTTTCAAAAAGTGGTGTTGAGCAGATTTCCTGTTGAAGATTGGAAAGTGTTTTTCTGGCATCTTGCGCATACTTGCAGTTTGACCATGACGTATTATCATTTCTGACTTATGACGACACAAGTCAGGCGTTCATGCTGTCACTTGTCCCTCGTTTCACTGATGTTCCGCACGAGCAACGTGGGGCAGCGGAAGTGACGTTCATTATTACTTCGCTGAATCTCGAGAAATGGATACAACGGCATATTTCTTAAAATAAGTGAAACAAGAAAACCCATATTTAGTGTGGTGGGTGGGGACGACGTCCAGTGAGTGAAGCTAGGAGAACGGAACAACAGAATGGAAGAATGGGCATAATAATATTGAATGAAGAATCCACAAAAGCGCTACATACGGAGCGAAACGGAAACTAACAAATCTTAATGTCATTTAGCCAATTGAATGCACCAATCACTAGCTGATGCATCGCGTGCAAAAGTAAAAATGGTGGAAAACATTTTAGTACAGCAGTAAGGTTTCACGTGGACTAAACAGTGCAGAACACTGCAGTATCTGAAACCTTAC
>JAHWFP010085196.1:41463-55342 GCA_023313725.1 Lithobius niger | reverse complement strand
TTTTTTCCAGTAAACCATCGAACGAAAGTGACCCTAAGTTACTAAACAAAACTTAAAACTGTAATAGTTGTAGCTCCAAGTTGGATTTGTCAGATGTAAAGGAACAGTTGAGTGCATTTGGTTGGGTAATCTTCAGTCAAGACAAGGCCAGCTGAGTTAAAGTGCAGTGAAGCGCTCATCAAGTGAGTTTCATCTCATGTGGCAAATACTTATTTTTATTCCAGGCAAGCATTCAATTTCAAACACAAATAACTCACTCAATGTAAACGAGTGTTCTTTATAATTCAAGATTTAATTGTCTTTTCGTCAATTTCCTCCATAGGTCACTGCATCTCACATTGGTTTCGAAGATTTACTTTCGGTTTCATATTGGGGTGAATTCGGTTAAGAAAAGTGGTCGTATTAGAACCTGTGAAGGAGGAAGTGGCTAAGATTAGGACAAGCGATGCTGAAATAATGAGATTAAACTACTCTAACTCAAATTTGTTGAAAGTGAGAGTTTAACAGAGCTAATGACGAAACCCTGCACTGTGGACTATAATGGCTTCTATGGAATATTGCCACATTTTTTTCACAATACCTTTGGAGCGAATCAGTAATGACCGTAGACCGAAGCTTTTCCTGGGCTCAAATGGGAGTAAGAAGGTCTTTTACCCCCGTATCTAAGCTTATGGCTGGAATCCCCCAACATCATAAGTTTACTGCCCCTCCCCCCCCCTCCCCTCTAGAATTTCCTGAGCGTAGTGGCAGGAAGAACTCTGATACTTGGAAGGGGGTAATATCGTGTGGAAATATTTTATGTAGGGAAACAAAGCGTAATTCAGGCTTTTTTTTAATCGATAATTGAAAAAAATACTGGAATAACCGATTATCTCGTCATTTAGATAATAAATTGTGGCACGGTGCAACCAACCACGAACCGTCCGCACATTTAAACTCCCTCTCAGCAATGTTTGTTTAACATTTTATGTCGTATGGATATTTGCCCAGGCAAGTTGTAAGCTGAACTTGGAGGATGAGTACTAGTGAAATCTAGATACACAATCCCAGTAACAATCTATTTAGTAACAATGTTTGTCAGTTGTATGACTGTAAGGTCTGGCTTTTGGTGAAGTTAGTTTGAAGAGATGTCTTTCTAATTTCTGTCTTGCTGTATCCCCTTTGTTCATCCATCCTTTCATTATTGTAGCTTGTTGGCTGTCGTTCGTTGTTTGTTGTCGGGTGCAAGATTTTAAAATTTAATTCATTTATTAATTCTCTGATTTTGTAAGAGAGATGACGCAGCATGATCCATGCTAAGGAATGCCGCCATTTTGGTAGGCTTAAACGTTTTCTTAACCCAGTGGTGAACCAGTTGACTACATGACATTGACAGGAAACATTGCTACGACATGACACATAAGTTTGTGTCCAATTTTGGTTCGTATTAATAAGGTTTCGACTTAACTTAACGATCTCGTATGGAGCCTCATAGAGCTAGCGTGAATGACAGTTATCATAACGTAAATGCCCCTTAAACCAGCAATAGCAATTGGCAAGAATGATGAACACTCGTGTCATTTCCCCATGAGATTAGAAGCATTGCGTCAACGTTTTAAATAAAAGGACACTGGATCGTGATCCGTTTATCCTTCAATTTTGTATATCTCACATAAATTTAAGATATCATAACATAGTACCACACTGACAATAATGATTAATAAAATCATCCTTATGGATGAGGAGTTGATTCACGGACCTGAAAGGCAATTTAGTAGATGGTTCAGGGTTTTAACTTAAGCATAGGCCCGAATATCAAACCCACACTCTGTCCTCCAGGGAATGTCGGTATTCTTCACAGCAGGAAGGACTAACTGCCACTTCGTGGAAGACACTAAATACCATATAGAAGGTCAATGGACAAACCTAGAACTTCATTCAGTACGCTCCTCTCAAAGTTGGAAAGTGGGCAAAAATCCCTGCAACAAAAATCGAGCGTTTTTAGCTTAAATACAAAAAATGAGATTGTAGGCTTTAAGATCTTCGCCATTTAAGAAGTAGAACCAACTGCCGACAGCACCCGTAGTCACGGTCCTGAACAAATTCTTCGATGAAGTATCCTTGAATAATAAATATTGAACCTAGTTAGACTGATTGGAGTTTACATATCGTATATGTTACATTGTTGTCGGTTGCTCACTGCTCAATATCACGTACAGGATGTCATTCAAATCACCCTTGCATAATGGTCACTGCAATGTCACTATCTTTGTAAGTGTAAAAGCCACGTAGAGGTACTTTTCTAGGTTGAGTGAGGCCTCTAAGTACACTCCGTCGTGTTATGAAGAACAGGCTTTGTCATATAGTGAAATGAAGACATTTCTTACTTTAGATCATTATTAGCCAATCAGGCCTACAAAAATTATATTATGTTGGACTTGTGTATACTCTTCACTGCTGATTAAACGATATGCAGTCAAATTGTGGTAGAATGCCGTCAATAAATAAAATTAAGCTTGAACATAATTCGAAGTATTAGGAAATATAGACAATTTAATAATTCGATTATTCGTTATTCCTTAATTAGTCCCTAATTTTTGCCTTTAAACCATCGAAAGCACGTGACCCCCAAATTACAAAAAAAAAATACTTAAAACAGTAATAGTTGTAGCTGCAAGCAGAATTATTTATCTGCCATAAATGAAGAGTTGAACGCATTTTTTCCCCGTCACTTTCCATCTTACTCGCATTATTCTAATGTTAGCATACAGTCAAACAGTTAGTTTGTTAGGTTAGTTTGTAAGTAGTTAGTAAGTAGTTTTATTGTAGAGTGAGCGGATGGTTTGTAGGCCTTAAGGCTCAATAAAACAAATTCAAATTCAAATACAGTCATACAATCATACAGTCATACAACTGACAAACATTGTTACCAAAGAGATTGTTACTGGGATTGCATATCTAGATTTCACTAGTACTCATCCACCTAGTTCAGCTTACAACTTGCCTGGGCAAATATCCATAGGACATAAAATGTTAAACAAACATTGCTTCACTGAGTACTTCAACTCAGCTATCCATTACTTTACTGAAGATTACATTACCACACCAAATGAGTTCAAAATTTCGTTTATATCAGGAAAATGTGTTATTTCTAATATTAGCATTAAAGAAATTACACATGTTTAGTATTTGCAGCTCATCACTGGCATCTAGAATGTAGCCAAGCAACACCTTTAGCTGATCTGGACCAAGGTCGACAATCAAGCCCTCAACATCAAAAGGAGGAGGATGTGCGTAAAAAACAATGGTGTTTCGTATAATATGAATTGTGTCTGCATAACTACTGGTCACTTGTCATACTTAGTGGACGAACTTACTTAGTACACAAATTAGCTTGACGGTCGGCACGTCATTCGCATGTGCAAGAACTCCATGTTTGACCCTGACGTCAGCTACCCGTGACATTCTCGGGATGAATGTCATTGTCTCAACCGCATGTTTATTGTCCGATATTTAAGTCTTTCTGAATGGAATTACCTAACGAAATTGTCTCACCCGGTTTCTGGCAAAAGGCTTCGGCTGGGAAAGGGACAATTGACCAATGAAATACTTAGTAGGTCACTTTGGTCGCTCCACTGTGTTTCTTCATTTAATTTATATTCTCAAAAAATGCAGTTTGTGTCTGCTTTGACTGAGTTGCTCAACTTTTTGTCTGAAAATTACATGTGTGAGAAATGTATCAAAAGGAAACAAATTAATGTGCGAGTTCGTTCTTTAAAAGACAATTTTAACGAGCCCAGATTACTTTTATAACTCCCTAATTATTACTCCCCCTCAGAGCCCCCTCTCAACAATCGTGCAACAAAAAGCAATAATGGCTTAACCCCCTACCTGCAACCCAAGTCGTCTATAGGAAACCGGCCCTCGTAACAAACTTGGAGGACTTGGTGACTCGCTTATTCAGGTGACCAGATCAACTATGATGCCCCTAGTTACCCTCACTAACCTAACTTTGCGAGCGATGGTGGTTCACTTACATTGGTTTTAGCCCATGAAGTAAACTGGACACTGTATATGGACAACTCAACGTACCCAGAATCAGTACTTAGTAGATAGAATCTGGAGCCATATGGCTAGTATACACATCAGTGTGAACTATTATACTCCCAGTAATGAAGGTCGAATGCATCCTAATGTGACAATCTCCAAACCTAATTACCCAAACTAC
Source organism: Lithobius niger (assembly GCA_023313725.1). Lineage (NCBI taxonomy): Eukaryota > Metazoa > Arthropoda > Chilopoda > Lithobiomorpha > Lithobiidae > Lithobius > Lithobius niger. The sequence continues at coordinate 51,135 of JAHWFP010085196.1, read as the reverse complement.
AGCAGTCAGTAATGAATTCTGTACGGTTCAATTTTCAGGACTAAATGGGATGGATAATTTTTTGACTTTACAAAATTTCTGTAGCTAGGTAAGAATAAAGTGCAATGAAAAGTGTGTGGACTTAAACCTCTATTTCGAAAGGAACTACATAAAAAAGAAACTAATTGAAAACAAACTCTAGCTTAACTCTTCCTCTTTCTTTTGTGTAGGTTTCAAAATAAAAACAAGATGGAAAAAGTTTTGTAGAAAGATAACATTTTGTGAAGTATTAAAAAAAAGAGTGGAGACATGGCCCGCGCAGCTCTTCATTTTGTGTTCTTTTTATTGTGAACAAGTCCTCAAATTAGGATTAAAAATTAAAAGGTGCTTGTTTTTATATGTCTTGTGGGATTCGTGCCAGTCAGTGGGCGTCTTGAAACCGAAACCTTAGCGTCAAGGTCACCCAATATCACTATCTTTACAAGTATAAATGCCACCTAGAGGTTAAGGGAGCCCTCTAATATACCATCGGTCGTGTAATGGTGAACAGTGAGGCTTTTTCATACAGGGACTGGAATAATTTTCCTATTTTAGATCATTATAAGCCCGCTGGGCCTACAAATATTGAATCAGGCCACTGGCATTCGTTCAATCTCTCTTACTGTTTAAACGAAATTGAGTCAAATTATGGTAGAATACCTTCAATAAATAAAATCAAGCCAGAACGTAATTGGAAGAATTTTTAAAGGATAAATAATTTAATAATTTTGTATTCGTTGTACCGTAATTAATCCCTTATTTTTGCTAATATATCATTGAAAGATAATGATTCCAAGTTACTAAAATAAACTTAAAATAGTAATAGTTGCAGCTACAAGTCGAATTTGCCTGATATAAACGAACTTTGGAACTCATTTGGTTTGGCAATGTAATCTTCAGTAAAGTAATGGATAGCTGAGTTGGAGTACTCAGTGAAGCACTCATGAAGTGAGTTTTATCTATGCAAAGTTGAGGGAGCCCTCTAATGTACCACCAGATGTTTTTTGGTGAACAGGCTTTGTCATACAGTGATGTGACGAATTTCTTATTGTAGACCATTATTAACCTGTCAGAACGACAAAAATTAAAGTATTTATACCAATGCCACACTCACTACACTGCTGATTAAACGAAATCCAGTCTAATTATGGTAGAATACCTTCAATAAATAAAATGAAGCCTGAACATAATTCGAAGAATAGAAAAAAAAATAAAACTTGATATTGTATGTGGTTTCAGAGGTTAAAAACATAAACGTTCTGTTCCTGACAGCAAGAATCTTTGAGGTAGATTTTTGCTGTCAGGAGCACAGCGTCGTTTTTTTTTTTTTAATTGATAATTTTATTATTCTTTATTCGTTATTCCTTAATTAGTCCATTATTTTTGTCAATAAACAATTGAACGAAAGTGACCCCAAGTTGCAGCTACACCTAGAATTTGTCTGATATAAACGAACAGTTGAACTCATATGGTTGGGCATGGTAATCTTCAGTAAAGTAAAGGCCATCAAGTGAGGTTTATCTCACATGGCATATCTTTATTTTTATTCCAAACAATAAGCAATCACTTTCACACACACTCATCTCACTCAATGTAAATGAAGCTTTATTTGACTTTTTGTCAACTTCCTGCAGTGTCCGCTAGGATCGCACATCTCAGATTGGTTCTAAGGATTTACTTTTGGTTTCATATTGGGCTGAAGGGCTGAATTCGGTTAACCAAACTGGTCGCTATAGCGTCAAAGACTGGATTATGGGCGGTATTATATTACTTATGAAAGAATTGCAAGTAGTAGTAAGGGCTATTGATGTTTATTTGTTCAGGATTTGATGTCAAATTATACTCGCCTGCCACTGACTAATCTGCTACAATGCAACTAATGAGATGGGGATGACTACAAGTGATATTTTGGGGGCATGCTGACTTAAATTGGGACTAGTGGAGGAAAGGGGAGAAATAATTTATAATTATCAATATCGAAAAGTGACTTACTAGTTAGATAGCTGGGAATGGAATGACAGTTTTGGAGTGGGGATGCCAAGGCATTGTTCAGAGGGTGGTATGCTATACATTGTTGTAGGCATGGTAGAGAGATAAGTTTATTGAGCAGAAAGCAAAAAAAAAATTGCGGCCTCCAAGCCATTCGCTCAGCCTATCCTACTTCAAAAAACTAACTTAAACCTAAACAAACAAGCCAGAAGATGCCTAAACAGCTAAAGATACAGCAGTCCGACCACACCTGGACCCCACACACACACACTGTAGTCCAAAACTCAATCCGTGGGAGTGCAGAGAAGGACGAGGAGCAAGGGGAAAGACAGAGCAGAAGGAGCGAAGTACACAACAAGAGCACAGGACAAACCGTTGCGTAGCCCGGCAGAAACCAAGGACCCGACCCACCTATAGCCAGGTACAGAATGAGGTGGAACCCCCAGAACCCCAAGTAATTGATTCCCTCCCCTATAAACAAAACGACGTTGTGTGGCCCAAAGAGGGCACTCCAAGAGAAAGTGATGAACCGTTTCAGCACCACCACCGCATGTACAATCCGGCGACCGCACCCAACCAAGGCGTACAAGATGTGCATGAAACTGCATATGACCCGTACACAGCCGCGAAATCAGGCCTGCATCTCTGCGGGAAAGACTGTTCAGGAGCCGCGAGCAGGCTGTAGAAGGGTGGAGGGCATACAGCTGTCACTCCTTCGCACAACTGCCCAGGCCACAGCCAACTCCTCCCGAAAGACCCTATTCACAGCCAGATGCAGGTCACAAGGACCCAGAGCGAAGCGAACCATGCTACACCCCCCCCCACCTGAACCCCGATGGGCCAAGCTGTCTGCTAGCTCTTTTCCAAAAACTTCAAAATGGCCCTTGACCCAACCGACAGACACCCGAAGACCCCGGAGATACAGAGCAAACAGCTTCCACCCGATTTCCAACGCAAGTGTGTGGGAGCACTGCAGTGACCGAAAGCAACCCTGAAGGAACCCCATCCCTGCTAGGGAGTCAGTCAGAACACAAAAATGTGGGAACTGCTGGTCAGCACCCACATCAAGGGCCACAGATACAGCAACAAGATCCACCCACAAAGGCTGACGGAAGAGTGTCCAATGTGTAACCATATTCTAGGTGCAGACCTGGGATACACACCCCCAGCCCGCTCCTACCCTCTTCCTGCATAAAGGAAACATCAGCAGATGGATGCACCGGAAGAGAGGGGTCCAAAAGAGCTGCAGCGGCTGCACCACACCACACCCATGGGGCCGGTGGATGAACAACCTGAGGCGTCGAGAAGCCGCCCACCCTCCCCGACAGAGTAGGGCAGCCCCCAAGCCTGGGGCGCTAATAATTCCCGAGCCCCCTGAGGCAGCAGCATGTAATCCTGCAGGATGCTGGCTAGAGGGTCAGCCCGCAGACAGGGCCTGACTAACAGTTCCCGGGCTCGATACTGAAGCGGTGCCTCACCGGCCTTAATGTGCAGAGCCGACACTGATGTGGACGGCAAACACCCTGTGACATGATAATCAACACAGGAACGAAGGTAAACCCGGTAGAAAGTAACCGCCATACCACGTTTCGCAACCGATCTGTTCCCAACCAGAGACTTCAGTATGCCTAGACGGGCTGCAACGTTCCGTTTGACTGCAGCTACATCGTGCGTCCAGTTGAGCTGCGGGGTCAAGCCAGAACCCAAGATAACGAACTTTAAGAGAAGACTGTACAAGGGTGCCATCTATCCTGAGTGATGCCTCGCACCCCTGGCCCCGCCGACAGACCATAAGCTCAGTTTTTGCACTAGATAGCTGCAGACCCCTGACAGCCAAAGCCCTAGACCCCTCACTGATAGCACTTTCCATAGCCGCAAGAATCGCCGGCAAGTCCTTCCCCGTCAGCCAGACCGCCACATCGTTAGTGTAAACAACCACGTTGACCGTCCGACCAAATTCCACAAAGAAGAGTTGATAGCGATCGCGAACAGCACCGGGCTGAAACAGCTGCCCTGCGGCAGCCCCCGATCGGTGTTCCTCACCCCTGACCAGACAGACCCAACCCTGGTGGTGAACCTGAGCCGGCCCAAGAGACCCAGGATGGCAGCTTTCACCTTGCAGTTGACACCCAAATTGCTGAGCTCATGGCCAACCCACGACACATTTACTATGTCATAAGCTGCTCTAATGTCTAGAAACATGGCCACTGCATAGCAATCGTTCATCCAGGCCTCCCGGATTCCGGACTCCAGATACAACATAGCATCCCGAGCACCACGGCGCTTCCGGAAGCCGAACTGGGCACCAAATACTTGCCCAGAGTGCTCAACTTGCCATACCAATCTATTCACCAGCATCCTCTCATAAATCTTGCGGGCACAGGACAAGAGGGCAATTGACTTGTAGCTTGCTACAGCCGATCGCACTTTACCTCTACCAAGTACAGGGGTCAGGATGGGAAACATCCATGACCATGGCACAGGAGCACCATCAAACAAGCCTTGGTTGAACTCCAAAAGCTCAGTACGACCACCACCCTTAAGTCCCTTGAGATCCCCATAAGAAACACCGTCAAAGGGTCTCTACCTTTATTTCTGGATTGTTATTCAATTCCGAAGTGCCTCATCACCGTTCATACCGCGGAAACTCAACGCAAAAATGCCCCTTCAAACATCTTTTCCTAAAAAAAATTTAAGATAAGTTGTATGAAGGGGGGGGGGATTGAGGCCTAATGGCGCGTCGACAACTTGGTCATTAGCGCCAACCTCAGTCACAGTGCAGTGGTCTGGGTTGCCACTGCACCACACATTACAGAGATGCTATTCAAACCCCTAATGTAAATCTTGTCATACATCTGTACCTCCTGCAAAAATTGAAAAACACCGGACAGGAGGACAGACTTATCGCCCAACTGACGCGCAATGTCATGCGGAAGATGGAAACGACGACGAACACTATCAAGATGGCGACAATCAACAAGTAAGTGCGGACCGTAAGTGGCCGTCGACACCAATAACATTCAGGAGGGTCAACCCCCCGCAAAACGAAACAGTGATTAAGTCGGGTGTGACCAATGTGCAAACGGGCCAACAAACCCTCCTCACGGCGACTGCGGCGACACGCCGAGTGCCACTCCTCGACAGTGCCTTTAATGGCCCGTAATTTATTACCGTCCTGTCCATCCCACGAGGTTTGCCAAAAAGCGTGTAACCTCACACACAGAGTTGGAAAGGCATCTGAGGGAACAAGGCTGAGATCCCTACCAAGAGGGCCAGAAAGGGCCCCTTTCGCAGCAGAATCAGTTTGCTCATTCCCTGCTATCCCAACATGGCCCGGGATCCAGCAGAAAAGCACGGTTTTCCGCTGGCCAGGCAAGCGGGAAGGCAAAGCTTGGACACGTTGTGTCAAGGGGTTCTGAGGATTGTAATTCGCCAAGGACTCCAGGGCACTCATGGAATCACTATAGATAATGAAATGCGTGCCCTGAAGGTTAAGGATCCATTCCACCACCAAACCAAGAGCCAAAAGCTCTGCAGAAAACACAGAATAGCCGGATGGAAGGCGATGGGCAACCGTGACTCCCTTACACACACAAGCATACGCCACGCCAACGTCTGACTTCGACCCATCAGTAAACAGGCGCTGATAACCGGCGTACTGAGAACTCAGCCGCCGGAACTCCTGTAAGTACCTTGCTGGTAGAGTGGAACCCTTCGGGAGGGACGCCAGATCGAAAATGAAACTGCCACTTGGGACAAGCCAAGGGGCAACTGGCTCCCAAGCCTCAAGACGCAGGGCATTTCAAAGGCTATCTCCTGACAGGACTGCTGGAGCCTATCGCGGAAATCACCCTTACCCACCCTGCGTCTACCGACTCGCAAGTCTGGCCCAAAAACCATGGACCAAGCAGGACTGGATTGCACAGCACGCAAACGCACAGCATACTGAATGGCAAGCTGTCGCCGACGAATGGCCAAAGGTGGCTCTGAGGCCTCAGCATAAAGGCTGACCACTGGAGAAGTTCGAAATGCCCCAGTCTCCACACGCAGGCCACTGTGATGCATGTCCAACATCTGGAGAGTCGAGTCACTAGCCGAATCATAGACCATACACGCATAATCAAGTTTGCTGCGGACAAGGCTTCGGTAGAGGCGCAACATGGCAGTGCGATCGGCACTCCATGAAGTGCCCGACAGGACCCGCAAGATGTTAAGCGCCCGCAAAGCCTTGTCTTTGGGCTGACGCAAGTGTGAAAGCCAAGATAACCTGGAATCGAACACCAGACCCAGGAAACGTGCCTGTGGGATAACAGGAATTTGTGCCTGTCCCAAGTACAGGCAAGGTTCTGGGTGCAGTGTTCGTTGGCGGCAAAAGTGGATGCACACAGTCTTGTCCGGAGAAAACCGGAAACCATTACTGACCGCCCAGGACTGGACTTTGTTAATCGCCAGCTGTAGCTGCCACTCGCAGGTCTGCATGCGAGCTGCCCGAAAGAGCAGGCCGAAGTCATCGACAAACAATGACTGGGGAACAGCAGCTTGCTGAGCAATGGGGTTGAGCCCTATAGCAAACAAGATGACACTAAGAACACCTCCTTGAGGCACACCTGCTTGTATGAAGGGACTCTTCATCACTTTAATTTGTCTTTCCAACATGGCCGCGTAGCTGAACAGTGAGGTGCTGTTCTTCAATTTATTTTATTTTTGTTGTAAACAAGGTCCGCAAATTAGGACTGAAAATTAAAATCTGCTTGCGTTTTATGTCTTGTGGGATTCGTGTGCCAGTCTGTGGGCATCTTGGAACCGAAACCTTAGCCATAACATTGGCACAAGACCTTCCACGACACTATCTTTACAAGTTTAAACGCCACCTAGATGTTGAGGAAGCCCTTTAATTTACTACCAACGATCGTGCTGCATACAGAGACCGGATTAATTTCCTTATTTCAGATTATTATTAGCCCATTGGGCCTACAAATTGAATCGGCCCACATAATAAACGAAATTGCTGAATAAACGAAATCGAGTCAAATTATGGTAGATCAATAAATGAAATAAAGTCAGAACGAAATTGGACGAATTTTTAAATGACAAATAATTTAATAATTCTCTATTCGTTGTACCGTAATTGATCCTTTATTTTTGCCAATAAATCATCAAACGAAAGTGACTCCAAGTTACTAAAACAAAAACTTAAAACAGGAATAGTTGCAGCTACAAGTCAAATTTGTCTGATATAAACGACCATTTGAACTCATTTTGTTGGACAAGGTAATCTTCAGTAAAGTAAAGACCAACTGAGGTGAAGTGCAGTGCAGCACTCATCAAGTGAGTTTCATCTCACGTCGCCTATCTTTATTTTTACATATATTTCGAAAGCAACTCCATAAAAGAGAAAATTATTTAAAGTAAACTGTAATACTCATCCTTTTCTGTAGTGTAGGTGTGAAAAGAAATACAAATTGAAAACTTTATTTCATAACTTTTTTGTAGAGCGATAATATTTAGTGAAACGTAAAAAAAAAAGTGGTGCCATCTCTAGTGCAATTCTATGACTGTATGAAAAACAAGGAATTTTGAGTTGTTGATAAAATTTATATCGCAGATGTTGTCACTAATTTCTTTAACGTGTTGTTGAATATTAAGAAACACGCTAGTGTGTCGCTTACCCGACTTTAACGACATTGATTATAGTAAGTCAGTTTTTTTAGTTTGCCGGTTCCATTTAGTTGCTTTTTAATGGTTTTAAAAAAGCTTTGTGCAAAATTACACAAGGACCATTTACTCGTTAGTAATGTGTTGTCATGTCGGTATTCGTCATTCATTTAACCAACATCTTAGTCACAGCAAAACTACTTCACTACTCTTAACGCAAGAATCAACAGTTCTTTCTTAATTAATCATCATCACGATCTACTTGTTAGCTGCCAACTACGTATTTACTCACCTTAACTCGGGTCCTGAAGCAGAAACTTTCGAAACAAATAAGTAAGGCTTGTAACTTTAACCACCTTTGTACGGAACGCTGTTCTTTGAAACTAATCTCATGTTCGAAAACAGCAGTCATTACCAAAGTCTCTTCCACAATTGAGTAATCGTGCTTGGGACTAGAAACTTGTTTGATGCTATTTATGTCATGATTCACTTGAGATGGATGATATCACCACTTTGCAAGGGCATTGTGTTTAGTCAACTTACTGCCTTTTTTTTAACCAGTGTTGGGTTTGGGGAGAATCTCAACTTTCAGAAGATAGACTAGATTGATTGTGTTGGGTTAAGTTTGTCAGTCCTTTCTGTCCTGGAGAGTGAATTTAAATCTGATTGCTAAATTTAAATGTGAATATGATTGTATTAACTGAACAAAGGACCGGGGATGGGGTGGAATTAGAGCTGAAAGCAACCTTAAACTCACAGTTGCGAAGGTACACACAAAAAATAGATTAGTTCACTCGAACGCAACGAAATATAATTCCACCTCCATTTAGAGGAGGGATATACTACCACCAGCCTACCATCCCTCCTTTACATGTTATTGTTGAGTTTTGAATCTGTTCGGGCAGTTTTATGTAGTCCAGTTTTATTTATTAATGTTTGCAAATTATTTCTCCTGTAGTTTGAATAATGTAACTTGCAGAACTGGTAGAGCGACTAATGGGGAAAACGTTGGTGCTTAACTTTAAGCAATCAAGCATCTGGCTTACTTGGTTTCTTACTGCAACCTCATGTTGCAGATATTTGAGCAAGGATTGCATAGGCTAGATAGGGGAAAGATCGCTTATCTGGTTAATAGAATTTTAAAATGGTATTATTAATATTTACAGTGGGGTTCGGAAAGCTGCAGCAATTTTCTTGTTTCTGAGGAACTTTCTAAAGCATTCTGAGCACCTGTTTTTGTTTAATTGCAGCAAAAATGCGTGATTTTGGTTGAGGTTGGTCAAATTGAATGAATTCCAAAAAACACTGAAAAAATTATGGTCTGCCACCACTGACCAATTTTTTTAATGATTTTAATAATAAATTGAGAATTATCAGCTAAAATAGAAAAACATGAGAATGTAGGCTATGTCAAGTTTTTCAACCTTGAAGAGGAAAACAACAGCTGTGAACATCGTAAGTCACATTACTTAATTAATAAACAAAAACGGAACGTTAAATTTTTAGAGTAAGGATCTAAAAGTCAAAACCTAGAAGGAACACGGACAAGCTTTGACAGTTAGGGTCTAGGTGTAAAATTTTGTCAGTAAGAGGCTGGAAAGCATTAGACCCTTACTACCCGGTGGTTAGATTAGTTCTAGCCTCTTCGGACTGAACGTGTGTATGAACGGTTGTAGCAGGTTTTCTTTGTTCTTAGAATATTGTTTTGGAACTTTAATAACACAATTTTCTTGTGAAGTTTGGCATTTTGTCTTTTGATGCTTTAGAATTTTTATTATATTTTGTAGATTTATGGTAGAGGATTACCATAATGCTGTTTGCTACGAATATGCTGGCATGTTACTAAATTGAAAAATAATTTTCAACGTAAAGCAAAGCAGGAAACGTATAACCATACTACCATTTGATCATCACATGGGTCATTGTAGGATGATTTCCAGTTTTTCATGAAAATGTATTTATTGCTGACCACCGGGTAGTAAGGGTCTAATGCTTTCCAGCCTCTTACTG
>JAHWFP010085196.1:0-41363 GCA_023313725.1 Lithobius niger | reverse complement strand
TTCTAGGTTTTGACTTTTAGATCCTTACTCTAAACATTTAACGTTCCGTTTTTGTTTATTAATTCGTGTTACTTTTAGAATTGCAGCTAAACTGTAAAACAGTGCAGTTGGCGGTCACAGCTGATAGTTTAACACAAGAGACCCTAGGCTGACCCTCACTAATCTAGCCCAAAGGGTCAAAGGATTTTAGCGAGCGTTAACCGCACCCGGTCATCTGCCCGACGAAGCCCTAAGGCCCTATGTCTGCAACACCCGGAATGGATTCTCACTAATCTAGCTATCGCCAATGTTAACAATAGAAACAAATCCTTTAATCTTCAGTCTATGTCTCGCAGCTGATGTTTGCTAATTGGTATTGTTGCATAATAACAATGTTTAAAACAATGTAAAACAATCAATCTGGTGGTTTAGAGCTCCGTAACCCCTGAACCACTTGACCAATTAGAAAAGGCCTTATGAAAAGGGCACATCTACAGAGCAATACCTGTAAAATGAGCTAAGAACCAGCTTTATAGGACAAATGGTTTGACCTGTAGAGAGGACAGACGAAAGTATCCCCAGAACAACAACAACAACAACAACAAGAAGCTGAACAAGAAGTTGTCTATTTGGCCCTTGTCTGCATTTCGGGTTTGGCTGGACCGAATTTCACAAATTTTGGACTGCAGACAGGCCTTTACTAGTCAATGCTAGATTCCAAATTTGGTTTAAATATGTTTACTTTTGACGGAGTTATAAGCCCTCAAAGTTGAGAGTTTAACACAGAGGTCCTAGGTCGACCCTTACTAACACTGGCTATCGCCAGTGTTAATAATTTTTTCTTTTAATTATTTTTAAATAATGAACTTTAACCCAAATTAGACTGATCGAGGTTGATGTATTGTATTTATGACGTTATCACATTAAGTACCCCGCCTTACAAAACTGGGAGGTAGGGCACACCCCTAAATTTTGTTCACTCTCCTATTGGTATGAATCTTCTGTATGCAACGAGTTCTCCGGTATGATTTACTAGTCCCTGACCTAGTGATGGGGGGGGGGATTAAGGCTTAATGGCGCGTCGACAACTTGGTCATTAGCGCCAACCTCAGTCACAGTGCAGTGGTCCGGGTTGCCACTGCACCACCACACATTACAGAGATGTTATTCAAACCCCTAATCTAAATCTTGTCATACATCTGTACCTCCTGCAAAAATTGAAAAACACCGGACAGGAGGACAGACTTATCGCCCAACTGACGCGCAATGTCATGCGGAAGATGGAACCGACGACGAACACCATCAAGATGGCGACAATCAACAAGTAAGTGCCGGACCGTAAGTAGCCGGACCTAGTGATGCTGTTGTCGTAACATGTACAGGTAATTTCTTTGTGCCATAGCTTGCCAGCAGTTCCACAGTGGTCCATTGCGGCACGTCAGTCAAGCGTTTCAGTGATAGCCACTGCAACGTAACTATCTTGACAAATATAAATGCCACGTAGTGGTTCTTTTTGTAAGGTTGAGAGAGAGCCCTCTGGGGTACCGTCGGTCGTGTTAAGGTGAATAGGTTTTGACAAACAGTGACCTGACCAAATTTCTTCATTTTAGATTAATATTAAGCCCATCAGGACTACAAAAATTGAGTTCGCAACAGCAAGCGATCTACTCTACATTGGTGATCAAACGAAATCCAGTCAAATTATGGTAGAATACCGTCAATAAATAAAATCAAGCCAGAACCTAATTCGAAAAATTAAAAAAATAGATAATTTAATAATTCCTCATTCGTTGTTCATAAGTTCTCTCGCCCTTATTTTTGCCAATAAATCGTCCAACGAAAATGACCCCAAGTTACTACAAACAATTTAAAACAGCAATAGTTGTAGCTACAAGTCGAATTTTCTGATATAAACAAATAGTTGAACGAATTTGAATGGGCAAGGTAATCTTCAATAAAGAAAGGCCAGTTGAGTGAACTGCAGTGAAGCACTCGTCATGTGAGTTTCAACTCACGTGGTCTTCTTTAATTCCAGACAATAAGCATTACTTTACTCACGTAAATAATTCACTTAATTTAAACGAGTGTTTGAGGCAATTCAAGCTTTATTTGTCGCGTACATCTCACATTGGCTGTGAGATTTTAGTTTCAGTTTCATGTTGGGATGAATTCGGTTAAGTAAAGTGGTCATTTTTGGATCTGTGATTGTGGAATTGGACAACATTAGGACAAGAAATGCTGAAATAATGATATTAGACTACTCCCACTAAAATTCGGTGAAAGTGAGAGTATAGCAGGTAATGAAACCCACGCTGTGAACTATAATGGCTTTTATAGAATATTGGTACATTTTCTCACAATACTTTTAGTATGAATCAGTAATGATGGTAGACCGAAGCTTTTTCCAGGTTCAAGTTGGAGCAAGAGGATGTATTACACTCTAATTTTAATCTAATGTCAGGAATCCCCCATCAGGAGTTTATTCCCCCTCAATCCCAGGCTTAGTGACAAGAACGACGAAAGAATCCCGATCCTAGGTGGGGTTGTAGTATATCGTGGGGGAAACATGTTATCCGGAGAGCAAAGCAATTCAAGCTATTTATTGATACTTGAGAACACGTCAACATCCCCGTCCAAAAAAAACAAACATAATTACGTTTATGTTTTTCAACTATATACACATTATACGTCCGTCGTGAGATAACTTTGGATGTTAAAGCAGCATTAAAACCAAAAGTGCCCACTCGTCTTTTTTATAACTGTGAGTGTCATTTAATTTCGTTGCAACGTTACAATTATATTAACAGTCTATACGAAGAAACACAATGGCGTGAACATGTCGAGTTGCTAAGGATGGTAATTCCTGGAACTCATGACTTTAACATGAATTGTCTCGTCATAATGGCTGCTCACGTATGGTACAAAATAGCTTGATGGTTAACGCGACTGTTTCATATGCAAGAAATTAGTGGTTCGAACCTGACCTCAGCATCCCGCGAAATTGTTGGGAAGAGCAGGGCCCTGTCATGCCTCACTCATGTCGATTGTCTGGTCTTTACGATCGGGCTTACCTATAGCAATATTGTCCCACTCACATTCTGCCACCATGGCTTCGTCTGGGAGTGGGACATATCACCAATGAAACAATTCGCAGTTCACAATATTCGGTCCACTATGTCCCTGCTTTTAACGTATATCCTTACAAAATTGAAGTGTTCCTGTGCCACATTGGGGCTGTTCTACTACTCGTCTGAAAGTTGAAGGCTACAAATACGAGAAATGTTTAAGAAAAAACGCAAACTAATGTAGGAGTTCGTTGTTTTACCCAACTTTTATGAGCCGAGATCTTCTTACATTATAAACCAAAGTCTCATAGCAGAAAATGAAGCAACCGCAACGACCCCCGGAAGGGAAACAATGAAAACGTGCGAGTGTGTCAATTCTTTGGCTTGAAGTTGAAACTGGGACGTTGTTGCCCTGAAAAGAAGTTAAAATTGGCACAGTGTTGCCTCGACTAACAATTTGCTCTGCGCGGTCATCGCAAAGGCATGTCTTAAATGACGTCATGTACGAAGGACAGTCATTTTTTGCCCGCTACTGAACGGGGAATGCCCGTTGATGGGGCAGTGCTTTATGGTAAAGCCACTATTTGATTACGATATTGCTTTGCGGAGGGAGAGGATTGACGGAAAGGGGGAGTTTTACACAAAGAAAAATTGACTGTTGCAGTGAACGATCAGGCGGCACCGAGCAAATACTGGGAAACAACCACGGGTCAAACAAATTCCCGGGCGAAGCCGGGTACGATGCTAGTTACTTATATAAACCACAAAAGCAGTCATGCCCTTCTTCCTTCTGCCTCCAGCAACCATCATGCAACAGTGGCGTTACCCCAACCTGCTAGAGGATGTCTAGAGGACACTGGCACTAAAAGAAACCTAGGTGACTGGTGACTTGTTATCCTGAAGATTAATCAACTATGATGCCTCCCAATTTCCCAATTCACCTCAGTGGCAGTTCACTTACATCGGTTTCCGCCTTTGGTGTAAACTAGGTGCTACATGTATACAACAGCAAAATTTCCAAAATCTCGTTATTAGAAGACAGAATCTCGAGAAGCATGGTTAGACCTCTGTTTTTCATTATTCATATCAAAGACATTAGTAAGGGAAATAACAGCACGGAAGTTATTTTTGGTGGATGATAATATTTTAATCTCACTAAAAAAATGTAAGTATAAAGTTATGATGACACAATTTCAGAAGCTTAATTATGATTTTAGATGGCATAGTTACAGTGAGGTTTGCATTAATTTTACCAAAACTCTATTAGTATACAGTCCTCGCATAGGCAAATTGACCAAGAATTAGATATTTGATTTCACGATAATGGTTGGATAAAAAAATTGAAAATTGCAAGGTCAAAATTTGAGTGAAGTTGAAGATAGGTCTACAAAATCCCGTGGTATAATTGTTGATAGCTTGTGGAAGTTTAAAAAGAATACACAGAACTTAATTATTACATTTAGGCAAATGATGCCAAGTTTGAGCTGGATTAAAATATTATAAACGATAAAATTAAGACAAATCTGTGTTATGCTTGGATTGAGAGCATTTTACGGTATGGCATTCAGATTTATGATAATGCTAAACAAAATGTTCTGGATATGCTGCAAAAGTGCAATATAAAGTAATTATAACTTTAAAAACGAAAAAAGCTTCGATGCTAAAAATATTTTCAAAAATCAAACGAGGGTGAATATCAGGCATCTATGTTATTACTTCACTTTACGCGAAAATTACTTTAATACTAATTTTAAACATGCAAATGAGGAAACAGCAAAATTATTAAATAATACTACTTAAGGATTACAGTGTGCCTCAGGTTTCAATGAATATGAAAAAACTACAGAGCTCTAACAATTCTTAAATTATTTACGAATATCTCTGACGATTTAATGAATCATTTTAGAATTGTGAAAGTGAGGAGAGAAATTAAAATACGGTTATTACAGGAATAAATTAAAAGAAACTTTATTTGCTTTTTTTATATTAATTATGCATGGGATTAGTGATTTGCCTGGGTATACTACTTTTAGTGTTCTTTTGTGCAGTAATTTTGTTGGATTGGTAGTAATTAACATGATTATTGATTTAGTACCCTATGTGGATTATCGGCATTGCAATTTGCATTGTAAACTACTCGGCAAAAAAAGTTCATACAGTAATGCGTTTTCAGGAATCAACTATGATTTTATAAACTTGGTTCAGCATTTCAGGCGTGAAACTTTAACCTGTTTCCTAGGTTAAATAGTTTTATGGAAATAGTGTTTGAAAACAGAAATCAGCGCCAATTTCCACAATGCCCGAGTGGTTATGGCTGGTACTAGAAATTTGTTTGCTGCCTACTGTAGAATTAAACTACAAACTAGCTTTTACAGAGATTTTCGTAAACGAATACCAAGGGTAGTGATGCTCCATCCGCATTACCACATTATGCGACCATTGTTACGAAATCAGGATAATATCAGAGCCCGTTTGCAAGACACACACCATGTGTTGCAGTGTCAACATTGCCAGTTATTATAGGAAAAGTTCACATATTGCCTTCTACTTTAGCTCACCATATTAGTATTAATATTTTAAAGTTTTTTTTTTTGCACTTATGTGTTTTTGTTGAATATTGTAGACTCATACAAGTTTGACATAACAAACTTCGAGTCATTGTGTAATAAACTATCATACAACTTTAGAACTTTTTATCTTATAGAAGTATTATAAGCAAAATAAACAATGTTAGTTCAATCTCGTTCCTTCCTACAACTCACCGTGGCCCCTCCAACACCTAAATTATGAAAAGGATCGTCGCCGTTAAGATTTTTGAGCTGTTAGTTAGGTAACCCCTTTCCAAAAACATCGTACATCCTTAACAGAAAATAGTCAAAGAAGACCTTCCAAACCTCAAAAACGTTTTTAACCAAGTTTGGTAAAGTGGGTGTTCTGACGTTGTTTGAATATGTGCATTCCTGTGCACCTTAACGCCAGACACGTCGACAGCATAGTGCATACCATACGTAATCCTAAAAAATGAAAACTGTAAATTGTATCGCAGTGTTTTATTTGTTTGTTTTGTTTCCCGAATTGTGAAACCTTCAGAAATTTGTACGATAACCGGGTTGAAGTCTGATTTTTTAACTTACTTCATAAGTAGCTTGAAAAGAAGCATCTTACAGGGAAAGTGTTTAGCCTAACCAGAATACCAACAGAGTACATAACAGTAGTCTCAGAAATATCCCTGTAGTTGAACGAAGGGATGCTGAATATCCCTTAAATTGGGGAAAATGTTGCGTGAATTTAGTAGAATTTGATTTCTTGGCATGAATAGACAAAAAGTACGGAAAACACGTATGGTCTCACCCCCCCCCCCACCCCTCTTGAGCATCGGACCAAATTTTAACCCTCATCGAAGGGTAGAAAACAGAATGTGAACCCTACCTAATCCCTGCTACGAAATTCTTAGAAGCCTCGTGACTTATGACGTTCTCGGCAAATTGATTTCCCTTTCAACGATGAAAAAGTTTGATATTTTTCCATTTTACAGGAATAAACAATTTTTTTAATGATTTTGGTAATAACTTAAGACGTTTTTAGCTTAAATAGAAAACATGTGAGTCTAGGCTATGCAAGTTCTTCACCTTTTATGAGAAAAACCTCTACCATTAATAAATTATCCAATTATTACCTTCCCAATAATTAATATTGAACCAAGTTAGGATGATTGGAGTATGACATATATCATATGTATAAGGTTATAGCTCTAAGTCCCCCGTTTGAAAACTGTAGGGTGGGGCACAATCCCAAACTTTTTTCACTTTCCCATTTTATGCTAACTTGTATAAGTAAACTAATTCTCCATGAGCTGAATTGAATTACAGGCCCATGGCCTAGTAGTGGTTTTTTTTTTGCAACGTATGTTTTTTTTTGCAACGTATAATTGCTTTGATGGTAGGTTGTTAGCACTTGGTGAGTGATCCACATGAAGTACAGAAAGACAGTAAAACCATTCTTCGTCATTCCATCGACACGAGCATTTTAGTAATCATTTTAGTAAACGTCACTGTCTATGCAAGTGTAAATGCCACGTAGGTGTGCGCTTTTTGTCGTCTTTAGTTTAACAAGTTTTGTCATACAGTGACCATCGGATTTCTCTTATTTTGGACCGTTATTAGCCCGTTTATCAGGCCCACAAAAATTATTGTGTATGTCGCCAATGGAGTCGTAGATCTACACTACTGATCAAACATAATCCAGTCAAATTATGGGAGAATACCTTCAGTAAATAAAAGCAATTCATTACTTAATTCGAAGCGTTAAAAAATATATAATTGTATAATTCGTTTCTTCGTTATTCCTTATTTAGTCCCTTATTTTTGCCAGTAAATCATCGAACGAAATTGATCCAAAGTTACTAAACACTTAAAACAGTAATAGTTATATCTGCAAGTCGAATTTGACTCATGTAAACAAACAGTTGAACATATTTTGTCGGGCAAGGTAATCTTCGGTAAAACAAATACAGATGCAACCTAATTCCGTTGCCCTCAGTATTTATTCAACACTTATCGAGCCCATTTGGCTTTCTGTCCTGTTTAAGTCCAGTTGAGTTAAAGTGTAGTGAAGCACTCATCAAGTCAGTTTCATGTCATGTGGCATATCTTTATTTTTATTCCGGACGATGAAGCATTCATTTTTACACACAAATAATTAACTGAAGAGTAGAAGGTAAACGATTGTTGTTTATTATTCAAGCATCATTTGCCTCTTTGTTAACTTCTTGTGGTGGCCAGTAGGATCGAACATCTCACAAAGGCTTTTGAGGATTTACTTTCGGTTTCATATTGGGGAAAGTCGGTTAAGTAAATGGTCCGTCGGCTATAGGGTCAACGGACCATGGTTAAGCTGTTCATCTTCTAGTCGGAAAGTTAAAAGCTACAAATTAACATGAGTAAAACAGCAGAAGAACACAAATTAATCTAGACGTTCATTTTTTAACCCTATTTTTACGAGCCGAATTTACTTTTATAACCCCGAAATTAGTAAAACGCCCCACCCAACACAAAGCTGTTCATCTTCTAGTCTGAAAGTTGAAGGCTACAAATTAATATCAGAAAGCAACTTAATCCGGACCTTCGTTTTTTAATCTTATTTTTACGAGCCGAATTTACTTTTATAATAATCATTGAAATTAGTGATACTCGCCCCCCCCCCTCCCAACAATCAAGCAACAATATGCAGCAATGACATAACTCCTTCCCCCCCCGTACACGAAAATCGAAATATCTAGAAGAGACTGGCACCTGGATGACCTGGTGACTCATTTATTCTAGTGACCCGATCTGCATGCTCCTAGTCACCCTCACTAACTAACTCTGAGAGTGATGGCAATTCACTTACATAGGTTTCTGCCTATGGAATAATCTGGTTGCTATGTACAGAATAGAGAAACAAATAGTGTGATACGTTGTACTACGAGTATTGAATACCATTTTTAAGATGCATCATAGTGGACTTTCTCCCAAATGAATTGCTCAAAATAGTGGTCTGTAATTAGTTACGCGTTTTTCAATTTGCAGGACTGAATGGGATGGATATTTTATTCGGTTGCAAAAATATGTACAGTTAGATGGGATACAAAACCTCTTTTCCGAAAGCAACTCCATAATAAAACAAATAATAATAAAAAAAACTATCGCTTAACTCATCCTCTTCTTTCGTGCGGCACAAAGGCTTAAATTGTGGTAAAATAGAGTGAAATAACCCATCTGACAAATTGTGTAGGAATGTTAGCTAAGTGGTTTTCAATGCAAAATTTGACCCTCAGTAACGTTGCGGATGTGTTACTAGTTTCTTCTAGTTTCTTCTAGTCCGCTCATCTCTATGTTAATTCCCATAGGGTGATTATTCAGTGACACAGAGATAGCGAATGGCTGCAGTACGATACGAACTGCGTACCTTTTCTGGTTTTCAGCGTGGGGTGTAACGGGAACAGCATGGAAAGGCACGTAAGTAGCAATGTTCTAGTTTTCATTTAAAATTCGATATATAATCGGTTCGATTAACTTGGTGAATGTTTTGGTGTGTTGATATCACTCCTTTGAAAGGCCCTAACATTCGGCAGTCCCTTTTACCAGTTTTGGTTTTTGATATGATTTCATACACCGTACATACAAAAGCTTCATAGATCATAGTTGTGTTCGTATTTAAGGTGGAGAGAGCCCACTAAAGTGCAGTCCGTCGTGGTACGGTTTACAGGCTTTGTCATACAGTAACATGAAGAATTTTCGTATTTTAGATCATTGTTAGCCCGTCAGGACTACAAAAATTGAATATGCAAATCAGTGCACCGTTTGAACTACACAGCTGATTAAACGAAATCCAGGCAAATTATGGTAGAATGCCTTCAATTGTTAAAATCAAAATTGAACATAATTCGAAGTATTAAAAAATATGTAATTTAATACTTCGTTATTCGTTGTTCCTTAATTAGTCTGTTATTTTTGTCATTAAACCATCGAACGCACGTGACCCCCTAGTTGCTAAAAACACTTAGAACAGTAATAGTTGTAGCCACAAGTCGAATTTAGCTGTCGTAAACGAAGAGTTGAACGCAATTTGTTGTGCAAGGTAAGTATAAAATGGTCATATTAGAAACTCTGTGGAAGGAAGAGGAGAAGATTAGGACAAGCGGTGCTGAAACAATGAGATAAGACTACTACAACTAACTTTGGTGAAAGTGAGTGTTTGAAAGCCAACGCTAAATTATAATGGCCTAAATAGAATATTGCTTCATTTTTTCGCAATACGTTTGGTATGAGTCAGTAATCACGGTAGACCGAAGCTTTGCCCGGGTTCAATGGGAGCAAGAGTATCTTTTACCCCGTCCCCTCCCAATCTAAACTAATTATTTTAATGAGATAATGTTTAGATATTCAAAAGTGCCCATTAATTTTTTTTATTACCATGTGTATAATTTAATTTCGTTGGTACGACTCTTCCATTGTTGTAGCCGTGCCTTAATTTCGTGAAGATGCACAGTTGCAACAATGAAATCATTGTTGGACTAGTGCCGTGCAATCTTACTACCATGAAGACGTGCACGCTCTACCTACCGTGCGGTCTTACTACCGTGAAGACTGCACGCCACGAAACCCAAAGAAAAAAACAAAGATTGTTAACACAACCTGAGGCTGCTGGCGAATCAGCAGCGTACGAAACACATTCACCTTCCACATTTAAAGGAATTTGAGACAGCAACACATCTGTATCTGAATCATCAAACAAATCGTCGGCTATGTTGGCCACTGCCATGGTATAGTCACAATAGAGTCGGCTTTCAGGAATTTGAGACTGCACGCGACTCGCAACAATGGTCTCGTTGTACAAGTGTGTTAGCCAAGGTTGTTCGGTAACAATGCGCTAAGAAAGCCTCTGTTGATCTCGTGTTGGCTTTCGGCACTCGATCCACTTCGGCTTTCTTACCGCGTTGTTGCCGAACGCCGTTGTCTAACTGATAGGTGCAGCGTTACAATTATAGTGACAGCCTACATGAAGAAACACAATCGCATGAACGTTTTTAATTGCTAAGAAAGATTAATTTCGGGAACTCACGACTTAACATGAATTTTATCATCATAATGGCTGCTTACTTGTTATTCTTAGTATGTTACTAGTTAGGCTGATGGTTAGCACGTCTGTCTCATGTGCAAGATCACCCCAGTTTGACCCTGATGTCACGCGCCCGTGACATTCTGGGGAAGAGGAAGTTCCCTGGCATGCCTCAAGCTCATGTCTATTATCTGATGTCTAGGTCTTTTCGATTAGAATTACCTAACAAAATTGTCACACTCTTCTTCTGCCACCATGGCTTCGGCTGGGATTGAGACAATTCACCAATGAAATATTTTGTATAGGTCACTATGGCCTCTCTGCCGTGTTTCTTCACTTAACTTATATCCTTAAAAAAATACAGTTTGTTTGTGCGTGAATGGGGCTGTTCGACTTCTTGTCCGAAAGTTGAAGGCTACTTGTACGAGAAATGTTTCAGAAGGAAGCCAATGAATGCGTCGGTTCCTTATTTAAGCCTATTTTAACGAGCCTAGATTACATTTTATCCCCAAAATTGGTAACTCCTAAAAAAAAAAAGGGTTTAACGAGCGTTAACCACTTCTGGTAACTCCTCAATGCCCTCTGCAACAATGACGTAAACATACCAACAATAACATTAGCCCCTACCTGCAAACCAATCCAGTGCCACATCCAACGCTACAGAGATGGCTGCCATCTCACACATTGTGCTGGACGTCGCGGCATCCGTGCTCCTTTGGAGAACTACCCTCAGAGAAGGTACATACACACCTCTTTGCTCATCGGGATGGAAAGAAGCATCGCAGTGTACTTCACACTCAACATATCAATGTTGGAAAACCTGCAGTACCTCCACGCACCATGCCCATGGACAGAAAGGAGAAGCTATGCCAACTTCGTAACAGTGATGAGAGACGCGCAGCAGAACAGTCGTGCCCATCCCTGCAACTCCAAGAAGGCTCCGTGCTTTCTCATTGAGCTTACAATAATTGCACAGAATCTGACCAACATGGTCTCCCTCACCCCTACTTACGTTACGCAAACACATAACCATCAGAAGCTCCTGCGCCCTGCTCTCCACGGGCGCTCATTCCTCTCCCCCAAAGGGCTTGCGCCGCCGTAGACAGCAAACACCCTGTAACAACCCGAAGACACTCATTCACAGAGGACTGAAGTGACCGCAAGTGCCGTTTAGACATTGCAAGGAACGGATGGTGATAATCCAGGCTCGCTCTGATGAAGGTCCTGTAAGTAGCTAAAAGCGCACCACAAGTCGCTGTTGTCTGCTTCACTAATGCTTTTAGGACAGACAATCGTGACTGCACTTTCAAACGCAGGTTAGTGACATGAGTGTTCCACGTAAGTTCTGCATGTAAGAGCACCCCATAGATACTTGACTTGCTGTTTAGGCCGTATGTGGATGCCTCCTATAACAAGCGCCGGCATTGCCTCACGTATGCCCCCGCAGCTTCGTGACAACTACTAACTCAATTTTTGCAGGCGCTAGAAGAAGACCTCTCTTCGCCAAACGCAACATGACCAGATCGAGCTCCCGCAGTGCGTGCTCAACTAGGATGGCCAGATCCTTGCCTACAAACCACACAGCAACATCGTCCGCATAACAGACAATGTTGGACGAAAGGCTCAGTCCTGTAAGGACATCGTTGATCGCCCGAGTGAAAAAGGTCGGAATTAGGCAGCTTCCTTGCGGAAGGCATCGCTCAGTTTGTGCCTCTGCCGACCAGCCATTAACTCGCATGACAAACCTTATCTTACCCAAGAGTGCTAAAATCGCGCTTTTGAGTCGCTGACTTGCACCCATATTCTTCATGATCACTCCTCTTCACGCAATTGATACAGTGTCGTACGCAGCCTTAATGTCCAAAAAGACCGCTATGATAACGTCACCCATCATCCACGTTTCTCGTATACTGGTCAAAAGATACACAATGGCGTCCTGCGCGTTCCTGTTAGGCCTGTAACCGAACTGCACTGGCGCGAGACAACCATAATACTCCACATGCCACTCCAGTCTCCGCACAAGCATTCGTTCAAACACCTTACGCAGACATGACAACAGAGGAATTGGTCGGTAGTTCACTATGCTCAACTTATCTCTGCCCACTTTGTGTACAGGCACTACAACATCCATGTCTGCGGAACATCCTCTCCATCAAGAATACCTTGAAAGAGCGCTAACAGACCCTCTTTTGCTGCACACGACAACTCCTTAAGTTGAAGATATGACACGCCATCAACACCAGGCGCGCTACTGCTCATGCATCTAGCGCGTGTTGCTTCAAATTCTTGGCACTTCCACTGCGTGTCACTAATCCACGAATGCACAGAAGGTGACCACACTGTCGGAGGTCCACCAGCCGGGAGAGCATACACGCTTGAAAACCTACCATTAAACGCATCTGCCATTTCTT
Source organism: Lithobius niger (assembly GCA_023313725.1). NCBI lineage: Eukaryota > Metazoa > Arthropoda > Chilopoda > Lithobiomorpha > Lithobiidae > Lithobius > Lithobius niger. Next base: position 28,309 of record JAHWFP010085196.1, on the reverse strand, counting down.
CCCGTCTCAGTACTGTGCGAGAGGTGACAACAGCGCGTGTATCGTACACCCAAGTGACATTCAACTTGGCTCCATGGTGATGTAGCTCACGCCACGCATGCGCGACAGTTTTCGCCGCACTTACACTCTTTTAAAGTCGATCACTGTATGTCATTTTCTCTCTCCGTATAATAAACTCCGACTCCTCAGCAAGTGCGGTTGCTGCATTTCTGCTATGAGACTTTGGTTTTGTAATGTAAGATGTATGTTTTCCGTTTTATTTACTGAAAACAGCTCTGACAGGTAAACTAGGCTTTACCTGACAATCTGTCAAAGGCGGGTTGTCAACAAATGAAAGTCTGGAGTATTTAGCGCCGTCGAGTTTTCTCTAAAAGTTACGGAATGCATAATGCAATACCTTTTCACACAACGAACAAGCCACGTGTATCTTTAACTTCGGTACGTTCTCGCACACCTGTGAACGAATCTAGGAAAAAATAAGCCCGGAAAAAATATCCCCGGTAAAAATGTCCCAGTATAAATATCCCCGGAAAAAATATCCCCAGGAAAAAATATCCCCGGAAAAAATATCCCCAGGAAAAAATATCCCTGGAAAAAATATCCCCTACAGTCATAATGTTTTCTTATTGGTCGTACGATTTAATTCGTGGCGCCATCTAACGGCAGTGGTACTGTTAACCTGTACAGTTTGCTCCCAAGTGGACGAGGACGTACCAAATTTTCACTCAATAATTAAGGAGGTCGCGGCTTGTCTGTAATACTTTGGATGTTAAATAAAAACTTGAAGATTGCTACCGCTAGTAGCAATCTTCTAGTTTTCATTTAACCTTCGAACTATTAGTAGGTGCGATTAACTTGGCTAATAGGATTAACCTTGGCGGCCTTTTCCTGGTTGAATGATATCACTACTTTGAAAGGCCGACCCTTTTTTGTAAACTTGGCGGCTTCTCTTACCAGTTTTGGTTTTGGGTGGATAGTACTAGACAGCGCTAAACGTTGCCAGATTTTACCTACTTTCAATCGGTGATAGAGCCACTTTAAGGGGTAGGGGCACACGTTAATATTACCGGAGGTGTTTGTGGCAAGGGGCAACTTGTAGGGGCACAAGTTGTTGAATATTAACAGGAGCGAATGATACACACACGTCCGTAGGGTTTATTACACTCCTGATATTAATTAATGGACTAGCTCATTAATACAGATTTCATACAAGGCAGGAGAAGTTTCTGATCTTTTAGTGTTTTTTAACTTTATTTTGGTTTTGAGGACTAAAACGTTCCTAAGGTATCAAAATGGAGGACGGAAATGTATGAGAGGAGGGGGGGGCGGAAACCCATGATTCCCCCCCCCCCTGTGCTAGTTTATTCCCCTTCAACTTACATTTTCTTGGCGGTGAGGTTAACATAAATCTGTTTTATTTCTATTTTTAAAACAAACGTTCCTGTTCATTGGAAAAGATACATTACTCGAAGTAGTTATTAGAGAGATAGGTTTCATTCCTTACCACATTCCTTATTTTTTGGTTATGGGAACGGAGTACAAACTGAGGTCCAGCACCAGAACGTTTTTTTTACTACATTACAAAGGTATGAATTAAGACTATAGGTACTCATAAACAAGGTGTTTTAATATTGCCCGAAATTCATGTTTTATTTTTTGGGGGGATATTTTTCCGGGGATATTTTTACCGGGGATATTTTTTCCAGGGGGTATTTATACCGGGATATTTCTTCCGGGGATATTTTTTCCGGGGATATTTTTTCCGCTTACCCCTGTGAACAAGCTAAAAAATTAGCGACATTAGGGCGCGTTTACGGTAAAAGGCCTTCTCGCTCGCCGAAAGCTATTTGCTAGTCAACCGTTATTTATTTATGATTAGTTTCCCGTTGCTACTAAATGAATGCGGTAATAGATAACAAATTGTATGCATTATAAATAACAACGGATAAAGAACAAAGAGCTACAGTAATTTTAAACATTGCTACAAGATTGTTGTCATTTCACGCTATTTCCAAAATTTGCTATTCTCCCTCAAAGTACAGCTTCCAGCAGTGATCAAACGTCGGTAGAATAAATAGCTTCTCGCAGCGAGAATTCAAAATCCAACATGGCATTCATTTCGTGGCTATCGAATCGAAGACAAACCATCGAATGCCGGCATACAAAAACAATTCGTCGTTTTGTACTGTATTAAAAATTGTTTTCTTCTTGTCATAAATCGACGCTCGAATGTTGCAAGCATCGTACGCCGTGTCACGAGGCAAGAGGAGAAGATTTCCGTCTGCGTCGTTGCCATGGTTACTAATACGCATAGACAACTCGAAAGCCGCATACTCCGGTAAAGGCGAGAAGCAGCCATCAGATTTAGTATTTATCAAGAAAAGCTAGTGAGCGAGAAAACTGTCGTTGCGTAAACGAGCCCTTACTGTCACCAGATGGTGCTACGGTATTTTCTTTATATTCTACCGTGGCGCCATCTAATGACAGTAATATCGTTAATTTTTACGGCTTGCTTCCAGGTGACGAGGACGTGCCAAATTTTGACTAAATAAATAATCGAGGTACGTGGCTAATTTTGTTGGGCTAAAAGATATTTCTTTGTGCATTCGTATGCCTACTATACGAGCAAGTGCTAGAGAAATCTAGATTGTGTGCTAGATGGCACTAGATGCTGCAACTTTCGTTTAGTGACAATCCGCCTTTAACGTGACCATTTTGCTTGTATTATTGGATCGAATCTCCGCTATGATCACACTCCGATGTAATCTTAGACCGCGCATCACGCGAAAACCATAAGGACTATCCAAACCACACTTTGAATGCCACGCTTTGCATGCCACACTTTAATTGCCACACTTTACATGGGAGTCTGGACAAGGTTTACCAAAAAAAAAAAAAAAATCCGGAATCGGACATGGGGTTGAGGAACCGGGATTCGGTCAGAAGCTCACCGACCAAAGGTTCACTTGACATAAACTCACCTGACCAAAAGCTGACTTGACATAAGCTCACCTAAATATGATTACTATACAAAAGCTCACCTTAATAAAATATAAAATCGAATTGTGTAACCCACAGACTGTAAATGTCGCTGCATGTTTCTTCTGAGTGAATTAAATTCTTCACAAAGTTTATAAAGACAAGCCTGCATGGCAATTGCAGACTTGGCAACACGCCTTTTTGGTGGAACCCCCATTTCATTCCGTATCAACTGTGCCGGACCAATGACTTTACACACTTTAAGGTGCTCCATAACGTTGGTAGCCAATCTCGACTACTAAAAATCTGTTAGACCCGCAATAAGTCCGAAAATATTTGAAGTAGGAATTTCTCCTTCGAACTATAGTGCATTTCATGCACCAATGCAAAGCTCTGGTCAGGAAATTTCAACCGAATCAGAAAAAATTGCGAACGTCATCGTATCCCAAACAGACAAACACACTCTTTTTAATTGCTTAGGAGGTTTTTCGCAATACCAGCAGATCAGCTGAAGCCATGGCGCCAGGAGGCGTGAGAAACAATTTTGCTAGGTAATTCCCATCGGAATTAGAGAATCCTCCCTACATCCCCCCTCCCCTTCACCTCACACTTTGCGCTGTGTGGACCCCTTTATCATTTCCAGGCGTGACCTAAAACCCGATCTACCCCTGTACGTGAACAGTGATCAGTGAACAGTGAACGACTGTAAATATGACGGTAGTTGGAGTGGTCAAACTAGAAGAGAATAAATATGAAAACGTGATAGGAGGGGGAGAGTACCTAAACGAGCGTTACTGATGGGAGGGGAGTTGTAAAAGTGGACGGGCGTAATAGTATTAGGTGAGCTTTTGTCTGGAAATTTTTTTCTTAGGTGAGCTTATGTCAAGTGAGCTTTTGGGGGGTGTGCTTTTGGTGGGTGAGCTTCTGACCTACACTCGAGGAACCATCTGGGTGACAAAATGGGCCAATAGCCAAGAGTCAAAATCAAATCAGCGAGCTGTTTCTAATTGTTAAAGGCATCCGATTGTTAAAAGATTGATTGTTGACGATAAAGAGGCGGCTTAAGGCTTTCTGTCGTGGCCCTGAATAAAATCATCATTCCAATCTCACTAAGCAGGCTCGTGCTGTGAACTGTAAGCAACTATAGAAGCATAATTTGTAAGGCTGGGCTGATCCCGATTACCGATTCAGAATGCTTCACGTAATTCCCTACCGACATTTGCAGTATCGGTAGAAATCGGAATTGGTAGATGAATTCCACGTATTTCCATGAAAGCCACTCGGCCAGCACAACAGAATGATGCTTGTAATTCCCGTAACTCCTAAACTAACGCACCGAATTTCGTTCTGTTTTTTGCATTGGCCATGCCTTGGCACTGTCTACAATTTTCTAATTTAAACTGGGGTTCTACGAAGCATGGTTAAAAAGTTAGCATCACGATGACCTTGAAAATATGCGTCAAGGTCAGTGATCGACACATGGTTAGTTGGCCCCCCCCCCCCGTTCGCCTACATACCACGCAAAGTTTCATTATCCTAACATTAACCATCTTTGATTGCCAAGGGTGGCCCTTCCTTTCTGCCACACCCTGTTTACATACTTGTTAATAATATTACCTTCATATTTTATCTTTAGCATTTCGGTAAAAATTATCTTCGTTGCCACATCCATTTTATCACCTACATTCAAGTTCAATGCAAGGTACGTTAAGTTAGCGGAACGTTAATTTAAAAAGCACTGTGTAATAAAAGTAATAATAATATAGGGAACGCGTCTCGTGCAATAGAAATGTGCCACTTTCAGTCTGTTATTGTTTGGAGTTGGCGATCTTTTGTCATCGTGAAGTGATATTTTAATTCAAGGCGTGGCCTATAAACTTTAACGACCATAACCTCACTGATGGCACATTTCTGTAATTATCACTTTGTTCTGGAACCAAAACAACGTCCAACCCGAACCACATTGTAAAATTGCAGCGGTTTGGAACACTATTTCGGAAAATGTTGCAGATCGTTCACAGCTCTTTTGACAAATTGGAATTGCTTGACGGCTGATCTTTTGAAACACGGGTTTATAGACTGGCCGTTGACCCTTTAGTTACCAGAATAAATTTACTAAATACAACAGAATGAGTAGGTAGCGTGGATAAGCGCTAAGTTTAATTGTGTGGTTGTGAACTTGTATCAGTGTTCACAAAATTAAAATAAACCGTTGACTAGCCGTTGTCAGCTTTGCATGCAGAATTACCATTTTCATTACGGCAAAGATGCCCTTGCGTAATTCATAATCCATCATCTCTCTGAAAGCTTGTGGGCAGGTCGTGGTTTAAAACTAAACACACCCCTTCAGGCAATGGGGCAAGATGGCCTAAAGGTCAAGCACGACCACTTTATGTGCAAAAGGTCCTGTGTTCGATTCTGAACCCACCACCTCTGGCATTTTCTGGAAGAGAATGTCGCTTTCATGTCTCGTAGTCATGTCGTTTGTGGCATGTAAAAGATCATAGGTATTTCCGATTGAAATTGCATAGCATAATTCGGCTGGGAACGTGCAGCTCTAAAGTAAAAGACCCATTCTGGCAGTCAGTTTATAAAACATGCATAATGCAATAATAAAACATCTTTATGCAAGTCAGACATACCCGAACTTAAGAGACTCGTGAGTATTTAATAAACGTGACCGCCAAATTTTTTGATGACCACCTTTCCCATTTTTAAGTCATTCACGAAATCTTGACCGCCCTCTCCTCAATTTGTCCAAAAATAATCCCTCCCTATTCCCTCCCTCCCTTTTCCCTTAAAATAAATTTATAATTGTGTAGACCAAGAAAGGAAAAATATAGGCAAATCATTGTTTAATTCATCTTCGTACAAAATATTGTGTTGCTTCATACAAGATAATTTTGCTGCGATAATGTTATGGTAGAAAGTTCATTTTCACACATTCCTAATAAATCTCGATGTGTTTACGCAGACGTAAATTATTACCGTTATAGTGCATAATAGCAGAGATAGGGACAATTCCATTTCAATGAATTTGAGTCAATTATCTTGACATCAAGTGAGCAGCCAGTCAAGTCAATCCAAGTCAAACCAAGTCACTGCCTTGTTTCAAAGCAATTCAAATCATGACCACATTTTGCATTTGCTATTTCAAATCGTTTCCAATCAATTAATTTTATTTTTCATTCTGCGTATCATTTCTAATTCAGTGACTTGCTGTTGGTCCAGTCTTAGTTCCGGCCAATTCCCGGTTGATTCAGAAAATCGTTTGACCAATTTCATTCAATTCCACCCAATTTTGCCTAAGTCCAGGATAATTTCACAGGTAAATTCTGACAAAATTTAAGGTATTGCCGAAAATTTCGACGATTTTGGTGAATTTTGGGGCTGAGGTTGGGTAAATTTAACTAGATTTTGTGGAATTAGCCCGAATTTCATGTTGAATCAAATCAGGTCAAAACATGGAATTTCAAATCAAATATATATCAAATCAAATCAAATCTGGGCAATGGCAATCCAATAGATGACCTGGCAATCCTGAGCAAAACATGGGGTGAATTAATGATTAAGTCAATCCCTACCAAGTCAATTTATAATTTCGTCAAATACCCACGTCAAATCCGAATCAAGTCAAGCAGAACTAAAGATTAAGGGGAGCGCACCTACCCTAAAAATATTCTCCCCACACAAAAAATTTTTTTTAGGTTTGTCTGGTGCAATAATATGTAATCTACGTGGTACAACATTTTTTTTTTGTTAACTGAGACCTTTTATGGCTAAAAACACATTTTTGGGGGATTATTTAGCTTTGCGTAAGGTTATAAGTTTCACGTTCGAACTGGATTTTCTCAGAACGCGAATTATCGCTAGCGGTCAATCACTAAAAACACCATAACTATACTTAGAATTGAGATAGTCGCTTGAAATTTTTTACAGAAGTTCGTAGGTGTGGTGACTACAAAGTGAACCAAAATCATAATTCTACACACTTCCGGTGTAGTTTTTTTTTAAAATCCCTAAATTTTGGCTATATAATTTTATAATATGTGCAAATTGTAATTATATTTTTTTTTAAATATAAAATATAAAAATATAAAAAACTGTGGTATCAAAATTATTTTGGTTCACATGGTAGCCCTATGTGTACTGATGATTTAGAGCCCAATTTCGTTCATGTGCAACAATTTTTGCCGCCTTTTATCAAAGTAGCAGTATAAAAGTGTAGTAAAATTTACCAAAAATGTACCGGTCTTGTACTCCCACAAAAATAGAATAAATGAAAATTTAAAATATGTCATAGACTCGTATTTATACACACTTTAATTTAAAAAAAAAATATGGCTCTAAGGGCAATTACACTAAAAGAACAAAAATTCCAAAGTTAGGCCTATGTTTAGGGTAGGTGCCCCCTTAATAGAATCGAATTCGTGACCTGGAATTGTCCAACATATAATCTATTCCATCAAGCCCACAAAGGTGGAATTGAGTCAATTAACACCAAGAATTGACTTGCGCCCATCACTGTATCATAGATTAATTATTCCCCTTATTACTTCCATTTCACAACAAAGGTAATGTGCTGTTATTTTCTATTTATTAAGTTTGTTACTGCACGCGCCCTGAAAAGGAAGGAAACAGGGTGTAAGGAAGAAGGGAAGATAATAAATTGCTCCATCAGATTAAGACGCAAAAAAATATAAATCCATTCTGATAAAAGAACAATTAAAAAAAAAATACCGAACCAGGTGTCAGCCGTTCATCTTTGTTCATCACGTGGGAAAAGCGAGTGGCGCTAATTTGGAAGACGTGAAAAAGAAAGGTGCGGCACGTTCCACTAAATTCGTGCACCCTGGATGGAACGCTTCATCACCAGCGTTAATCACAAAATCCTTAGAGTCCACGAGCCAAGACAAACCAACTAATGAAGCCAACGAACACGGTGTTTTTTCTTTCGAACTTATCCCCGAGCAAGTTAGTGAAGAACATGTCTTGTACTGCACTGAAGTTCAGCGCTAATGAGCTGTATAACTGTAATTTGAATGTAAGAAATATAAGTTTGCTGAATTTGGTCAGTGTAATGTTGTGTTTACTACAGGCTTCCCGTAAATAAATGAGCCCAATGAAGCAAACTGCCGCAATCTATATAACTAAGATCGTATTGTGCAGCGTATCTTGAGTCCTTAAGGTTAAGCGGCTTCATCTTCGAGTCATGGTACTTTCCTGTGGGCGCGTTCGGCTGGACGTGCCAGGTTCCAGCATGAAACAACGTGTGGACGCGCGAGGCTTCCAGTATGAAACACCGTTCGAGGGGGCGCGCTTCACGCGCTTATCATATACAACCTAAACAGCATCCAATTCTAACCTAACCTAACCTAACCTAACCTAACCTAACTTAACCTAACCTAACCTATAGCATTTCTGAAACAAGTAAGCGAAATAACTCGCTGACGTCATAATTTGCTGACATCATAACTTGCTAACCTCAGCATTTGCCACCAGGATCGCTACGACTCCAGCATCCAACTCGTCCACGGGCATGCCCCTACTGCATCCAGCCTGTCGCATCCAGAGGTAAAGTACCCTATATGACATCTTCCGGCTTTAATCGACGGCCGGCTTTAATTGACGGCCGCCATTGTTTTTGTAACCATCTAGGATATCAACAAGGTGCTCTGCTATCGAAAACATACAATCAATTATCTGTATTCGTTCTGGGGCGAACTCAAGATAGGCCACGGACACTATAAGATTTGTTTGTTTTTTTGTTTGTGTGTGTGTGTGTGCACGTGTGTCCGCAATGGTAAGGACGTCTACAATGGGAATCTTCGAGAGTCCATATTCTATTCAACTTTGCAGTGTTGTGTTTGTATGTCTGTCAGACGGAATTGCCGGTATAAGTAATGATTTGAACTGAGTTTTCAACAATGAGGCACGGTACTGATGACGTCACGTTTTTTTTTCCAGTCACAACATTTTCATGCAAACGGGGTCTAGGCCTCTAACCCTAGATCTAACTAAATCTAACGCAAGCTTGTGCGACTGCTGACGGGAAATCCCAGTATTTCATGCAAACGGGAAATCGCAACAATGTTCTGCAAAACCGGTCATATCGGGGGGGGGGGGGGGCTTCCCTAGGGTGTCACAGTATTTTCTTGCAAAGGGAAACCACAGCAATGCTCTATAAAACCGGCCGTGTAGTGGGGGGTGGAGGCTCTCCTAGTAATGAAAAACATAAAATAGTTCTTTCTGCATCTCTCAAAAACCATGCATTACCCGATTAAATCAAACCACATTTTCAGCCTCGAAAATTCTCCTACTCCCTTTCTCTTTCTTTCCATTACGTTTCACGGGCGAATTTGGTTGCCGTCGATGGTTTATAGAGTGATTTATAGAAAAGTTGAAGTACAACGTTTGTGCCTTATAATCGATCATTTTTGGTATCAAAAATCATTAGTCATAATTGAGTTTATAAGACACAACTGGAGTACTCTCGGTCCACGGACAAATCTTCTTATACAGTACCTCTTTAAACTTTCAAGGTATTTTTATTCCTAAATAAAATATATCAGTTAACGTAATGACGCGACGGCCATTTTCTGTTCAGTGCTATAAGAGTATAAGTTGTGACACTCCCAAAGTTAAAGGGGGGGGGGGGGGTACAGTCACTCATTCTAGCTTACCCCTCCATCAGCCAAGCATTTTAGGATTCACTGTCATTAACATGTGGGGAGATTCGACCAGTCAAAAATAAACTTCAGCATGTACATAAAAAATATCGAAGTACACAAATTCTCATCATCATCTTACATTATAACCCAAAGTCTCATAGCAGAAATGAAGCAACCGCAACGATGACCCCCGGAAGGGGAACAATGAAAACGTGCGAGTGTGTCAATTCTTTGGCTTGAAGGTGAAACTAGAACGTTGTTGCCCTGTAAAGAAGTTGAATTTGGTACATTGTTACCTCGACTAACAATTTTCTCAGCGCGGTCATCGCAAAGGCATGTCTTAAATGACGTTACGTACGAAGAACAGTTATTTTTCGCACGCTAATGGGAGTGGGGAGGGGCCTGAACGGGGAATGTCCGTTGGGGGGGGGGGGGAGTGCTTATGTTAAAGCCACTATTTGATTACGATATTGCTTTGCGGAGGGAGAGAATTGACGGAAAGGGGGAGTGTTACACAAAGAAAAATTGACTGTTGCAGTGAACGATCAGGCAGCACCGAGCAAATACTAGGAAACAACCACGTGTCAAACAAACCCCCGGACGAAGCCGGGTACGATGCTAGTAATAATGATAAAACGTTTATCACACGTATGGTGGATGGTAGACAGAAGGGGCGTGAGCCACTGACACCGCACCAAATTTTAAACAGATTAAAATAAATGGATTGCTCCTTACTCAAGGTTTTCTCTTAAGGAATCGAACTAATGGCTCTTTTAAGAGCATACAACGAAAGCCCGACTACGTCTCCGTACATCTTAGGGTATTATAACGTTTATACGTTAGTGGTATTCTTTGTTTTTAGTGAAGAGATGTAAAAATATTCCAACATATGTGTAAACCTATTGTTTACTCGAATGGCACCTCGTAATGTTTATGGCACATTTATGTCAACTCTTTCTCGGCCCCTAACAAGTAAGCATTGCACCGTTGCAGAGTGTTTTCAGATAACACTAAAATATTCCTACAAGGCAATTGCTCTAGGATTAATTTAAATACCTTCATTGTCATGACTAAAGATTGTATTAGGGTAATATCAGACAATTCTTAACTTCGTTGTATTTCAATGTTTGATATTTGCTGACACGACAGGATACGACAGTATTTTAAACAGTATATTTAACTTTCATTTTTTCAAATTTTTTTTTAAATTACAGGTTTCAGGTAGGCCATCGCTATCGAAATTATCGTTGTATTCCATTCCTATTTTGTTTTCTCAAATACGTACTGAAAAAATATATGGGGTAAAAATGCGAAAGTAAAAGGTAAATCCGTATTTGGGGTACTATTTTTAATCCAACAAATTTTTTTCGGGAGGTGAATGTGAACTCTTAATGCGTGCTGGAGTGTTACATCACTGAAGCTGAGGTTCAACGGGTTCAACGGGTTTTGCAGCGAGTGCTAGCGGCTCTTAGTCATCGGCCCGGCGAATCCCCTAAGGACCTATGTCGGCAGCACCCAGGTTCCCAGGTGGACACCCACCCAAGTATCAACCGGACCCAGTGCTGCTTAACTTCGGTGATCCAGGGCGCGGAAAAGTATAACAAAACCCAAAACAGGTTGAAACAGCGACTTTTTAAGTTCAAATAATTGACCGAAAGTAACCAAACAGAAACCCAAAAAGTTGCCAAAAGTGACTTCCGTGGTTATTCAAAACGCTTCAGCTTATGAATGTTTTTTTCCCCGAAACACCCTGCGAATACATGAGAACCGAACGCACTTGAGAACTTCAACCCCCCCCCCCTACCCCCTCCAAAAAAATATATATGATTTTGCGTGCCCTCACAGAATAATGATAATAACAATAAATTCATTAGTGAAAAAAAAAATGAATAACCCCTCATCGGAAGAAGGCCTCATTGGTCATCGGCCCCAGAAGAATGGTATGCCAGATACGTGCGTGGCGCTCGGCGCTGTTAAATGGGCCATGTTGCTCGGCAAATGGTAATAAATATACTATTTTCTAGTTAGGTTTCAAGCGAAAATGACCAATAGGGACCAAAACTGAGCATTTCAGCAATAAAAGCGACTTTTAGTGATCTCCTCCTAAAAATATGACAGTTAGTTGAAACAGTGGCCTATCCTAAGCCCTGCTGATGACAATTAGTTATATAAAATGAATATCAGGGACCGTACACTCAATTACACCGTCAGTTAATCTCGCAACTTCTTAGCTCTTTTTGTCGTCCCAACAGTGTCAAGAAAAGCCCGGGCGCTTGTTCCGGTTCATTTTTCCTTTCCGCGTCGCCGCACAAATGGCATCATGTCTACCTGGAGACTCATTGTCAACTGTATCAGAACAGCACAAGTGCTTATTCGTGTCACGTGACAACAAAGTTAGGGCGGAAAAAGTTGTCACCAAGGGAAAAGGAACAAAACCGGGCTATTTGGCGCCCAACGCAAGCGTTTCCATGGTAACAGCCTCCCAGCAGTGTGCACCAAGGCCTACGAAGCGTTCAACGCTAAAAAAAAAAGACAAGAAACATGACCCGAGGCGATGGTTTAATGGCAGACGTTGGTGAGAACAAGAGGGGAGAGCGAAATAATGAGGACGATAGGATGAAGACTTCTGAATATCGCTTGGCGACAAGGAAAGAAGACAAAACTATAGGGGAAACCCTTCCTCTAAGTTGAGAGTACTAAACCATAGGGATGCCGAAAAGAAGTTGCCAGAAATTATACAGTGTTAGCTATTTTAGTAGGTCTTGTAATCAATCTTGTAAAACGTTACGCATGTTAAGTAGGTTTATTCATCCGACACAAATTACAAAATTAAGCACAAAAGCAAACACTCATTCCACAAGAGCTGATGCTCGCGTGTGGTTTGAGAGCAGCAGATAAAGGAAAACAATTAAACTGGCACTTTTGCAAACAAATTTAAAGGTCAGGAACCAAAAATAAAACAACATCAAAATAAACGAAAAAACACATAGAGATAAATATATACAAACACAACAAATTTATGAAAAGAGAGATAAAAGCAGAATACAAAGAGGGGTGAAATATATAAATCAATGTCAAAGAATACTCGAGTAAACCAAAAACAAAACAAAAAATTTAGTCAAATACTTAGTAATAAATCGCAGAACCAAAGACACAGAAAGCTGCAAAAAATTAAAGTTTGCATATAAGAAAGGTAATGTTACGTTTAGCTCACAATGCTAAACAGGCTTTCTAGACTATTTCTGTCCAGGTTAATTGATTATTCATTGAATATTCATCGGGAATGAAAACATCACTACGTGACGAACATGAACGTTATATTAGGGTTTAGTTATTTTTTTTGAAAAAGAGTTAGTTAACACTCATCAAACACTTCTTGCAACATTGTCTTTGATACCCTGTGATCTTATTTTGGCAGCTACCTTGAACTCTGTCTTTTATTCTGCCATACATACGACTGAAGCGTGAGTGTTGCTGGTAAAGTCTCTGGGGCAGATGGCCTAGTTACCAGGAGTCCTGACAAATTCATTCAATCATGGTTTTTCGATTTACGTCCTTTGGGACGCTGATCGAAACTATGCTTCAATCCATCCAGGGACCTTCGACCGTTTTATTGGGTTAGTCCACTCAGTATTACGCATTTATTACGAGTTAATAGGCGATGGGGCGGATGACACATGGCTGATGCATCGCTGCACATTGAACGCTGCATAGTTGAGGTCGGGTTGGCGGCGTGAAATAAGGCCTTGCATCCGTGTTCTACGCCCGGGTGATGACCCGCATTACCCGAGGAGGGCAACACATTGTCAGAACACTTTTGAGCTACGTTGTGGAGTGGTTCTTGAACACGAGCAGGTTGCTGCCAAATGTTGTCCTGGCGTTCCACGTCTAGATCCCCGGTTACGTCAAACAAAACTCTGTTCAAAGACGCTGCTTAGTAGCCGCGTCAAACGGGCACCCAACCAAAATGTTTTTCGAACGTTACAACATCACGATGTTCACCATTGTGTGAAATTGGGGAACCTAACCAAACATCACGAAGCAATGGTGGTGATGGGTAGCGCGATGAAAACTATACGTGAGTAGCTGCACCAATTTCTACATTAGGCAAGGTACACAAAGGAGCATCATTAACATGATTGTCATGAGCCACATCACTCAGCAAAGGTACTAAATTACTAATCACTGCTTTCGGATGAAGGTGTAATACAGGCAACAGTTATATATAGCAGAAAACGAAACCTTTCATCTGGCTGGTCACAGGCCAGGTCTCGTCAACAATAGGCAAGACCGGAGACGCCACTTCCCTTGGTGTCCCCTGGGGGGTAGATATTTTCCAAAGGCAAGGGCAGCGTTGGGTCGTCATCAGTATCTTCGTTAACAATGTCAAAACCTTGACCATCGGGGATTGGTGACGTAGTCTCTGAATCCCCCGAAATGTTGTTGGCTTTTTCGAATGCCGCGATTTTGGATAAAGGAACGGGGTCAACACACCTACAACTAACTCGTGCGCATGAGACAGATACTGTTTCGTATCCGAATCATGTTGTGAAGATGGAACAGGGTGTATACTAGCCAACATGGACCACAGAATACATCTATTATCTTCACTACGCACATGACGTAGTCCCTGAATCCCCCGCAGATTTTTCGGGGATTGCTAAATCGCACTGACCTAACTGCCTTCCTTAAGCGTCTTACCTGTGACGCCGCTTATCATTTGTAGGACCGGAGTTAGTGGCCGCTTATGTGGCTTTCTGTGTTTCCTCACCCCCTTCCGGGGTAAAAATGTTATTATTATTATTATAAAGGACAAGCCTAGCATGTTCAAAAGAGGCGTGAGTGAGGTGACCTACTACACGATCGCTTCCCACCAACTGGTTACTACTATGATCTGACATGATCACAGTTCCAATCAATAAATTAAAATCACAAACGTGCACCTATTACGTAGACAGAGTCAGAAAAAAAAAACAATACGCGCTTAATCCATGCGCCCAAAAATAAAAAATAAATAAAAAGTGTCACAACCACAGGCCGTGGAGATAGTCAGTTCAATCCAAATGAAGGTGATGGTAAAAAACACACACACAAAACAAATAAAAATTTTTAAAAAGGTTCGTGCACAGTTCGTCTTGTAACACTTACCCAAAAGCAGAAGTTGATGAACGATGCTGGATATTGAACGCCAACGCCGAGATGCCACTCATTGTGGTGATGATGCAACCGATGTTAACGATGGCACAAATACACAAAACTTCGGAGGGCTTCCAATTTGTACTAAAGCAGCTCACTGGCACAAAAGCAATAAAGTCCCAATTTCCACCAGGTACACTGGCACAATGAAGAAACCGGAAACTTAACAATGTCACCGTTCCAAAGTTCGAATCACGACACGTCCGGGCCTCAAATTACTACTAAGGCACACTGGCCTAAAACAAGACCACTATTGTGTGCGCGGCGCATCTTGAGCCCTGGGAGTATTCTACGAGCGAGTACGTCTTCCTGGAAGGGGCGGCTATAACCGACGGCCGCCATTGTTTTTTGTAACTATCTTGGATATCAACAAGGCACTCTGCTGCCAAAAACGTGCAATCGATTATCTGTGTTCGTATGCGGCGAACTCAAGATAGGCCGCGCACACTTTAGAGCCTGGGTTCAAAGGTTGTCACGGACTCCAATTTCTACTAGACTTCATGTAACATGGTGGAGCGACGAATAAACACTGAGGTGGTTTACATCTTAGCCCGACCAGTTCTTCCCAAGTGCTAGGGGACAATCGAAAAGTATGAAGTGTAGAAGGCGGGTATAGAAATACCAAGCCACAAGTTAGAAATAAATATGAAATTAACATAGTGAAGTTACTTGCCAAATGGTGGATGTTCATAGGACATAATAATTAGCTGCCTTGTGAGTGGTTGAAGAACAACAATGGCCTACACTGCTTCGAACCGTCTTACATCAAGACCTATCGCTAAAGGCCTCGAATAAGTGTCGGCTCCTGGCTTTTATTTGCGAGTGGCCCACTTGTTCGTGTACATGAATCCCTCTAGAATCTTCTACATCTAGACTGTTCCCTTTTGAGAAAGTTAAGACCCAACATCATAAGAAAGATCCAGAACCTCATTTAATCTATTCTAAAGGACAAGTCTTCCCCGCTTTGGCCATTCCATATCTTTGGACGTTGGTCAACGTTGAATCCGCCAGCTTGCCACTGCCCAAAGGAAACCCCAAATAGCAGGCGTATACCCCTGTATAGCGCCTTCCATAAACAGTTAAGTAACGGATGGGTCTAGGAAACGCTATCTAGAGCCAACAGTGACTGGACTAAACATCACAGGACAAAACATAGCCGGACTAAACATCGCGGACGAAACATCGCAATGACAAAACATCGCAAGGGCTGAAATAGTTCAAGAAACATTTGTTATTCAACACTTATTATACACTTTTCTCATTTTTTGTTTTCTAGTACTTGTACTTTTCTTGTTTTCCATGAGTTCTTAATCGTGCTTTGTTTGATTTTGGAAACCCTGTTTTTCACATTAAGTACAGTTTTTATTCCTGTTTTTAAGAAAACGTTTAGCTTTTTTTTTATTTGTGGTGATAGGTGAGGTTCGTCTTCCAAATATTTCCTTGTAAACTGTCCTGAAATAAACTCAACTCAGTAACGTATCGGCTATTACAATGGAGGGGGGGGGGGTGGTGAAAGCCTAGTAATGGATCGGTCTATTACAAGGCTCCATTACCTAGTAATAGAACAATCCTGATAATGGATGTGGATAAGGGGTAATGGATAATGGTAATGGATGGGGGTGGGACAAAGGTATGGAATTTTGTTTAGTTCGACAATTGGTGTTGTGCGGATCAGCAACAACAGGATTCAGGATTCAAGTTTCCTAATTCACAGACTTCGTTTTTTTTTATTTAGCCGTTTAACTTTAAACTGATTTTTAATTATATTTTCTCAATTTTTTAAATTTTTTATGTGAACCTTTGTACTTAATCTTAAAATCGTCATTCACCTCGGGCGTGCTACCTAACTTCACCTCACGCCGCAAGACAAAAAAAACTAAACGTTTTCTTAAAAACAGGAATAAAAACTGTACTTAATATGAAAAACAGTGTTTCCAAAATCAAACAGAGTACGATTAAGAGCTCATGGAAAGCAAGAAAAGTACAAGTACAAGAAAACTAAAAATAAGAAAAGTGTTTAATAAGTGTTGAACAACAAATGTTTCTTGAACGATTTCAGCCCATGCGATGTTTTGTCCTTGTGGTGTTTACTCCTAAAACC
The DNA here is from genome assembly GCA_023313725.1 of Lithobius niger. NCBI lineage: Eukaryota > Metazoa > Arthropoda > Chilopoda > Lithobiomorpha > Lithobiidae > Lithobius > Lithobius niger. Next base: position 11,362 of record JAHWFP010085196.1, on the reverse strand, counting down.
AGAGCCAACACGTTACAAGAAATTAAATTTAAAAATAAAACGTTAATAATGTTGCAGAAGTACGAATTCATACAAGCTTTATGTAAAGCAAAATAATAAAAATAAAGCAACGAAAAGGAAGTCATGAATTTGCCAATAAACTCTTACTTGTATCATGAATATCGGTAACAAGTGGTTGAAAATTGAAACAAAAAACACCCGGCTGACACACATTGCATTTGCAATGGGTCTATAAATCGGGCCAGGCAATTATTTGAAACCCAATGTTACACACTATTAAGATGTAAACTTCCATTGTGAAACGACGACAAGGCCCACTAAATCCACTAATTATTACACAGCCAATTTTCCTAATTTCTGTAATTAGAGATTGGTGCTAATCTAATGACGCAGTCGTTATCCAATCGTGATCGGCAGGTTTCCTCTTCAGTCACTTGTCATAACGAACTAATTAGTTGTAGCCTATAGTTGATTGACCTCGTTACATTTCGTACTTTTCTATTATTTCCTTCTGTCTGGAGTTGCCGAACATACGAGGGTCTTACTCATCTGAAACTAAGGTATAGAGCCGTGACACGACGTAGTATTATTGTGTATAACTCTATGCTGGAGCCTTAATGGGTTAACTGCAAAGGGCACTGCAGAGAGAAACAGAAGGGCGTCATACTGAAGCCGATGCTGTGAAAAGTGATTTCTTAGACCTAAAACGCGCGATTTTTGTTGTTGGAGAAAACAACGTTATTTTAAGCCTAAGAAATCCGCTCTTCCGTTGTTTTCCCCTCCATTTTCATGTAGTGCACCTTGTAGTTATGCCCTCCAAAACCCATACTGGTGCCAATCTGGTGCCAATATGGCGGCAAATATCACTGCTCTATTCCTTGTTGGGGCAAAGGAAAGTCGAATGCCCTGGGAAAAAAAGGGGGAAAGTTGGTCTCGTCGTTTATTTTGGTGAGACACTTACGGATACAGGGAAACATTAGGACGAGCACCTGACGTACGTAGCGGCAAAAAAGTGTACTAACGCAGTGGACTCTAGTACAGTACTCAGGACTCTAGTACAGTATGAGCCAGATCATTGATGAAAAATAGCATACGCGACTGTGTTGGACAATACGACTGCTAAAAACGCCACTGATGCGATTGATTTGTTATGTTGCCGCATACTGTCAACGGAGGACGACACCTTCCGTACAAAAATGTCAACGTTCCTTCCCTTGCAACAGTTTCTGGATACACGAACGTGTCGCGTTTTTTTTCCCCAAGTGCAGCGAAATAGCGTAACTGGGGCTGAGTGACAACTTGAAAAACTATTTAAAATACTTTAATATGTAATAAAAATTTCTCACGCAAATCTACGTAAAATTAAAGTTGTATTTGAAAACCGCCGCTAGCTGCCTATGGATGTCGCTACTCTCCGTATAAAAATTCACCGATGCGATTTGCCAATATTCCCGAAGAGACCTCAAGAAATGGGACAGTCGTGGCGTCCATTTTGTCTATCCACTCTTAATTCGTTGTAGGTCGGACCCGATGGGGCAGTTAGTTCATTTGACAACTTTGAATCACACCATGTATCAACGGATGGTAAGGTTTAGATGGTTGACACACTGGACTATCCTAAGTTAATGATTAGATTGAGCCAAGGATTACCTTTCTGCCATTGTGGTTCAGGTTTAATGATGACTTTGATGGTGATGCGCTCGCCCGCCAATTGGTACGGTTTAAATTGACGGTGACTAATTCATGGCTTAATTATCCCTAAATAAGTAAGCTAATAAGGAATTGGGCTGGTAAGTCAAAGAGGGAAAAAGGGCTCTAAATTAGTAGGCTAAAAATGAGTCACGTCAGGATTTGACTGCCAGAATAGGCTTCACTTAATGACTACCCCTATAAGTTGATCGTTAAGGTCAGGTAACAATTGGCGTGAGCACATAAGATACATCTAGTGTGTATTGTTACAAGAATGGTAACGTTAAATGCATCAAGTTTAAACAATCTGTAACAGACGTTATGAAAAGCCGAGGAATAGAATGTATGGTATTCGTAAGGAAAGGGAGGACGAAATAGTTGCAGCCAATGGTTGCCAGGAGTCGGCGCCGCAGGCAGAAGGAGCACCGGAACCGCACCGACGCACCCGGAGCAATGACCAAAGAACGGGAGTCTATCTTGCCAACTCCAGCACACGTGCATCTATGACAAATAACTTTTTACACGGACCATCCAGATTCCGAGGCGTCCCTCGGATATCAGGCGTCATTCAGATCACATTTTGGCCGGCCAGTTTTCGGTTACCCAGACAAGTTTCTTGCGTGCGGGTTTTTGATGTTATGCAATTAGCCGCAGCAAGCGCGCAGCGCGAGCGAGGCACGGAATTGGGGAAATACGGAAAATTGAAAATCATCAGTTTCTTAAGATCTAGTCGGTCCATGTAAAAAAAGTTTGAAGCCCCGGCCAATCATGCTGCATGCGACGAACCCTGTCGATACAGAAGGGTGGGGAGGGGGAGGCTGGCTGCTTGCCCTCCGTGACAAGGTTTTTTTTTTTAATTGGGTGACATGAAAAGAGAAAGCAAAAGGCATTAAAAAAGTTTGACAATGATATTCGCACTTGGTTGAGTACAAAGCCAGTGACGCAACAAAATAGGTTTTTCGCCCAAAACAATCTTAAGTAGTGATTGTCTGAAAAACGAGGTCCAGCTAACAATAAGCAACTTAAATAGACACCCGTAGTAGACGTCAACGTCCCGACCTGTAATCAAGATCGAAAAGACTTGAATGTAGTATTTATTGGTTTGGCTTAAACTAAAATTTGATCTCTCTTTTTTTTTCTTGCCTTTACCCTTTACCCGTCATTTTTCGTTGTTTCTTTCTGCCTCTCATTTTTTTTTCGACTGAGGTCCATTTACCCAACTCAGACCTTTGGTTGGGGGAGGGGAGGAGATTCACCCGCCCTATCCTCAGTAGTTATGTATGTCCCTACACTGGTCATACATAATCCTGCCGTTGGTGTGATTCAAAGTTATACAGTGAACTACCTCTCCACCGCGTTAGAACACTTTTTTGCCTCTAAGTAAGCCAGGGGTGGTCGTCTCAAAGTTTTCCTGTATTCCAAAGTTTCTCACCTAATAAACGAAGAGACGAGCTTTCTCCCTTTTCCCAGGGCAAAATCCGAATAACTTTCCTTCACAAGGAATGACATAATTTCAGATGAGACAGACCCTTTATATTTCTATTTTAGCCTTCAACCCTACATCCCTCCACTCGCAAAGACGATAGATCCTAAAATCGCTTGGTATCACAGTTGCGTGCAAGGCATCCATCTTATTCTTCGTTTTGTGTTACGATGAGTGAGGAGTACGGAGACGTCTTTATGTCTGCGAATGTTTGGCCTCGAACTGTTAAAGTAATGCAATTTAGAGGGCGACCAAAAAAGCCCAGCCTAAGGCCTATCTCCTTTGCTTCGGTAAAAATTGCCTACTTCGTTAGGAAAAGGTCAAACCCCATGTGGATCGTGTTCTTGAACAGCGGAACCTTTTGATCTAAAACAGTCATCTTTTCGGTAATTGACGCAGCCTTTTAGAAACCTACTTAATAATTAAAGCTAAGCACCACCATACGGAGAAACCAAAGACCTTGGAATAGGAGTAGTCTAGTCTAGACGCAACATGGGCGTAGGCATCGCGGCCGTGAATTGAACGGGAGAAAAATATCCATGATATATAAGGAAAGTCGACAGACCTAAAAGTCGACATGGCGCATTGCTGCTAACCTTTGAGCTAAACATTGTGGTATCGTATTGTGGGCGTATGGCGAACTTTAGCCATTACTTTTGTCAAGAATTTATGGGGTTTGGGAGGAGAATTTGTAACTCTTAAAAGTCCCTATTGAAACACGTTAGATCCGGCCCCATTAGTTCAGTCCGAGTTTTCAGAGGGCACCACGTGTTCTATCTGGTATTTTTTGCTCATTTTTCAGCCCAAATCTAAAGTAAACTAAATTACAACTAAGCTATAGGCTAAATAATAATTAAATATAAACTAGTTTCGTTTAGTTTAGTTTAATTTTAGGCTAAAAACTGAGTAGAAATTCCCATATAAAACACGTGGCGCCCTCTATAAACTAAGACTGAACTAATGTGAATGTATCTAAGGCGTTTTGGTATGGGTTCAATCACAAATTCTCCTCCCCAACCCTATAAAGTCTTGCTTTTATCGGTAAAATTCAGTTTGGAAGTTACCTCCAGTGACAGCTAGTTCCATATGCGACCACCACTAGCCACCGTTTTTGTTAAAATCACGTTATTTGGATGCGAAGGAGTAGCTACGGTTGTTGGGCATCTTAGCAAACCTAATTAAAATAATCTCAGAAATCCAGTGTTTGTCTGTGTTTCATTATCAAGAATTCATTGCAAGAATGTTTTCTGAATCGAATTTTATTTTGAGTAAAGAGAAATAAAAAGAGGCACTTGGGGACTGACGACAAGTTTCTTTTGTGTTTTTTTTTCTAAATACAGATGCAAACCTATTTACGTTGCCTTTTGGCCAAAGGTCCTGGGTTCGATTCCCCGCTCAGGCAGTCTGACATACAAGTCCAAAAGGCAACGTAAATAGGTCTGCATCTGTATTTAGTGAGCCTATTTCTTGTGAGCCTTTGGTTTTCCCGTCTTTAATTTATTTTTTTTGACGAAAGTATTTCAACAGTAGGTCACGCTGGGAGCAACGCATCGTAACTCGAATTTCCATATCACGCCATTGTTTAGCAATTACAATGTAGAGGCCTACTTAAATAATAATAATAATAATAAACTTTATTGTAATGTATATATGATCAACACAATGGTGGGAGGGGGAGGGATTAATTCTGCCAAAAAAAAGTAAGGTTTAGGCGCTGGACCCATTCTGACACCAACCCAAAACAGACAATTACAATACCAACAAATAAAAGCAAAAAAATTAAAAGTAAATAAGAAAATGAGGCAGTGGCGGCTGGGAGGGGGAGGGGGTCAGACAATAAAAAAGAAAGAGAAGGGAAGAAAAAAAGTCGGAGGGGGATGGTTACCAAGTTATGAGTTAAACAAGTGACGGAAAAATTGAGTTTTATAGGCCTGTTTATCAGGACTGAATCGAGCTTATCCAGAAGTTGGCCATTTTGTGTGCCCCCCCCCCCAAAAAAAAAAAATTTAACGCATGTTTCAGAGGACTGCCTGCATACTGGTATTACTCCAAGGTCTTTGCCTGCATGCCTAAAAACCATGCGCATGGTTTTTTTTGTGACTTGAAGGCAACTTCGGCGCAAGACTGAAAAGCCTCACGAGATTTTTCTGAAATTACGAAAACAAGTGATGTTTGATATGCACGCTGTTAACTGTTGGAAATTCAGATAACTTAAAAAGGATTTAAAGGGTTTAACATAAGCGTTAACCACTCCTGGTCAACTGCCCGAAGCCCTAAGGCCCTATGTCTGCAACAGCCAGATTCCCGATTTCAGATAAATTTGTTACGCGTAACAAAGACCAAACCGGTAGTTGTGTTAGTATCAGTTGGACGATGGCAACAATAAGATAAAACTTTTGCTTTTTCTTTTTACCCGAGTCGCGAAGTCACGAGGGCAATAAAGCGGAAAGTCTTACCGCATTGTTGCCGAACGCCATCGTCTAACATATTTGTACAACAAAGATTTACATTGTTAGTAACCGCGCCATTATTGTGATAGCATAACGAGCCATTGTTGGCGGGAATGTTCTTTGCTCCAACTCCGTTTTTTATGTAACAAAATTTACAAAGCCGGCGGGATAAAGATTTACACTTGGCTGTACAAAGGAGTATTTATTTATTTCCGGTGGAAAGATTCATATGTAAGTGCATGGAGTCCGGATCAAGGGAGGCGCTGATTGAGTGAGCGAAGCAAACGAACATCAACATTTCCTAGCCAGTGGGCGCAAAGAGACAGATAGGTTACCCACCTTTCGCAACAAACACATGATAAAGTAAATCGTCTGAATGTTTTAAACAGTGTATCAAACACCACCCGTGCATAGCACATGCTTCAGCTGGTAAAAAAATAAATAAAACCCTCCCGCCCGTATGTTGTTTTTTGTGTGATAAATTCCTGTTAAACAAGAGATTTATTTTATGCCCCAGTTGAACAAAAATTGAAAACGTGTCAGTCGTAACTCGTAACAGCACTTTAAATCACATGGTCTATTTTTCAATTTCATGTAAGATGATTTTTATTTATGCCTATTTGTTTAAAAAAAAAACGCATGTTAAAAAAAAAAAACGATCATGCCATACGGGTCATGATTGCCAAATTCAGCATCTGTTTAGTTATTTCCCACCAATCGGTAAAAAAATCGGTAAAAAGGTGGACGTGAAAGTGGAATAAATATAAAAATTCGTTTCTTAGATCACACAAGATACGGAGGTAGCAGTTTAGGTAAACTTAGGGTTGTGTGAGAGGCTACCATGCTCCTGCAGCGGCTATGAGCACTATTTTGGCCAATTCTGGCCAATCTTTCGGCCCCTACCTGGATCGAATCCCCGGGTTGGCTCCTCCCTTTCCCAGATATTTCTTCTTCTAAAATGTCTGGTAATATTCACAATTGAGCCGGTTCAGCAATATAAGCATTAAATTGCTTCTGCTGACTTAAGGCTCAAAGTAATTAATCTTAAACAAATAAAAATTTTTTTAAATGGTGCCTCGTTTTCTTCACTCGTGGCAACAATAAAGTACTTCCGACCTTTTCTTGAACAACAAACATAGTACGTTGCAAGACTATACCCTTTGGTCCCATTCTTAAAGCGATATTTACGTTTTTTCTCTGCTTACGCAATGCACGCAGTCGACTGAGTTGTCTCCACCAACTGCGGCTCAACAATTGTTGGTTAGTTTCTCGAGCGTCCCACAATGGCGTGTTACTCTCTTGGAAGACGCCATGCCGAGAAACCATACGACGAAAAAAATATTAGTAAATGGGCAGCAGAAGTGAGTACCGAAGATCGTCTTAGTAAAGGTGAGTCCGGACCTGAAACTGAAAACGAGGCTCAGAGTGACAGCAATTTGTTCACTTCCTAGTTAACCTGGCGAAGACAACAAAATCATGGAGGAGCTCCCAACCAATCAAACAATTCAAAGCAAACAATTAGCCCGCCAGTAGTTTTTAAACACGACTCTTCCAGTCATGCAACTCACTCAGAATTACGTATTTCAACACCAATAGTTTGTCGAACAAATAATGATGAATTTAAAGTGTGCCTTACCTAGATGTTATCTGAGTTAACCAGATGTTAACTGAGTTAACCAGATATTATCTGAGTTATCCAGATACTATCCACATATTATACAGATATTAACCAGATATTACGGGTATTATCCAGATATTATCAGTTATCTAATCCAGATATTCTGAGTTACTGAAACTCACTTGAGCCCTTCATTTCTTCGGTTTCTCTTGCCTTTAGCAGATACACTTTTCCGCTGTAAGGGCGCGTTTACGCAACGACTCGCCTTTGCATTCTCACAGCTAGAACTCAATCGCGATGGCACAGGTGACGTTGCCATGGTAACAACGCTAAATGGATTAGCTAAATCCGACATCGTTTGAGTAAATACTTGCCGTCTTATATCCGTGCTAATAATATAAAGAATTCCTCATGACGAAACAATTTTCCCAAACGCTTCTGAACTCACGTTATTTGCTGTTTTCGTTGCGAGGCGGCAGACATAGAACCGCGGCCATGTTGGAATTTGAGGTGATTTCTAGCTTCTAGCTGCGAGAATGCAAAAGCGAGTGGTTGCGTAAACGTGCCCTAAGGGTGCTTTTACTCATCGACTCGCGTTTGCATTCTCGCAGCCAGAAGCTATAAATCATCTGAAATTCCAACATGGCAACGGTTTTAGCTGGACTGGCTGGCAACGAAAACAGTCCGTATCATGATTTTCATGAGCTTAAAAGCGACTGAGAAAATTGTTTGGTTAGGAGGAATTTTTTTTTATCTTATAACAGGTTATGCGATTGCAGGTATTTACTCAGATAATGTCAAATTTAGCTAAACCAGGTAGCTTTGTTGCCATGGCAATGTCACCTTTCCCGTTGCGATTAAATTCTAGCTGCGATAATGTAAAGGCGAGTGGTTGCATAAGCACGCCCTAGGAGAAGTGGAACCCAAGGGGGTGTTGCCCTTTATGTTAAATGGAGATCTCTTCGTATGTTCTCCATAATTATTAGCTCTGGTAAGCTAATGCCTAGCACCAGAATCCCTAGCAATAGACCAGCGTCAAGTGACGTCATATGGCTACAAGGGAGATACCTGCAAGGGGCACTAGATTGAAATGGTGGGTTAAACAACGGCACTTCTAGTCAAGCCAGTGCTTTGAGAGTGGATTTCGTAGGCTTAAAAAACCGTTGTTTTCTCCAATCCGTTATGCTACGAGGTTGTAAAAGGAAAATAAAGATTCTACTTGCTAAAAAATGTCAGCAACTGCCAACAAATTGACAAAAATCGCGCGTTTTAGGCCTAAGAAATCCAGTCTAATAGCATTGGCTTCAGTAAGACGCTCTTCTTTTCCCCCACCAGTGCACCTTGCAGCTAACCCAGTAACTGGCTCCACCATAGAGTTGTATACAATAATACTACGTCGTGTCACTGCCCTATACATTGGTCAGATTTTATCGGTGCATTGGCACTAAACCATTCTATGGCCTCCTTGTCCTCAACTCTCACGCTTCTCGTAGGTGAATTCAACCGTCCGACAATTACTTGGGGCGACCTGATCGATTATCAGGCCGAAATTAGTGTGTCGCCTGATTTTGTCGAATTTGTACATGTTCATGAGCTGTCTCAACACGTATTTGTACCCTACAAGATATCGTTCTGGGCGGAAGTCTAGTGTTCTTGACGTCATCATCGGTACCCTCTCATCCAAGTTTCTCTTGATCTTTATTCTGCTCCTCTTGGCCCTAGTGATCATGATGCCTGTCCTTTCAAATCGAAATCAATTTCTGTGCTAGTTCTCCTTGACTGTCTCAATTTTCCTAAAGCTGACTACGCAGTGATCAATGACATCATTATTTTCACTTAATGGAGCCTTGAATTAGAAGATCTTGATATCATCAATTCACAGGTCAATATTCTTGAATCTTTCTTGCATGAAATCATTTATTCGTTTTATTCCCACATCACGAGACCACGATGGCCAAACGATGAAGTTCGGTCGCTTGCAAACAGGAAAAAGAAAGCCTACAAACGGTTTAGGAATTTTCCCACATCTACCAATCTGTCTTCATTTAATAATGCTTGGAACTCCTCTGTCAGCAGTATCCAACGTACACGCATCCTTTACGAAAATAACTTAATAATTAATGACAAGAAGCAGCCTAAAGTGCTTTTATCTTATATAAACCAAAATGAGAAATCTATGGCAACTAATTGCGTCAAAAGTTATGATGGGTCCACTTTCCTGAATGATGCGATTTGCTCTGCTTTTAATCTTTTTTCTTTGCTTCTACCATGTAGTTTAATGCTCTTCCAGCTCCCCCACCAACCTTGGTGGGGACGTTAGATTCTGCCAAAGCGAAGTTGAGCTCGAGTTCTCCGTGTTGAAGGAGACATAACTTGAGGTCCAGACGGTGTGGCTCCTTGTGTCCACGAGAATTCGCAACCGGTTGACTGGTTGCGCTTATTTTCCGTCGACGTCTGATACCTCATGACTACAAGCTCTTACTAGATCCTATACTGTTTTTAGTATTTGTGACTATTCTTGTTGATAATACAAGAAAAGTGACCGAACATTTTGAGGGATCGAACATTTTAACTGTGTTGACGCGTTGTGTACTTGTGAGTTTTTGCCAGTCAGTGGGCAACCTGTAAATATGCTGATACTTCCATTTTAGCCACCAAACTCCTGGGTACAATGGCTTTGGTAGTGGACTTTAAGATCAAACATGTGTAGAGTCAACTACTTTTTTTACTACACATTATTGAAGTATTTTGCGCAGGGCCATAGGGTTCTGCAGGACCACTCAACGTTTCAGTAGGTGAGGGCTTGGGCCAATCGGTTCCCCCCTGGTGTCCACACCCCTGCACGGCACCTTGGCAGTAGTGATGTTTTTCCATTGTAGCAGCAGGAATCTTCTACAGCTAGTTCTGTGTTTTGAGGCCGGTGTTCCTGGTGTTTTGGTAGGGGTCAATGTGTTAGCATAAGTAGTTTTTACCATGAGCGAATAGCGTATAGGCTTCTTAGGTTCAATAAAGAAAATCAAATCAAATCAAATCGATGTATGGCCAGTTGGGCCCATTGGTTACCTATAAATATTACTACAACCATCTTAACTCTTGCCGTTCTAGGATGCTTTTTTACCAGTGAATTTTTTTTTTTAGCCATATCCATTTGAATTCGTCAAACTATTTCTCCGGACTCAATGTTACCCTTTATCCATCTTCCTTTCTTGGCCCTTCTGGCTGCCACTCTAGTTGATATGGTGGGCAAGCGTCAACATAAAAATATCATTAAAACCCTAGCCGCTAAAGGTCAAGTCAGTCCAATTCTTTCTTTAGGCCTAAGCACCATGACCCAACTTGAATTCCATTCCATTCGTTTATGTGTCAGCCTGTTTCACCACATTACATCCGTTGACTCATCCTGTATTCCTTAAAAACTGAGCTTCGTCTACCGTCCCATTTTTCAAAGTTTTAACGCCCCAATTCGTACTTTGACTTTTTCAGAATTATGGAGCGATGCATTATTACCACCCCTCCCCTATTCAAACGAGTGGCTCACTGTGTGATATTAAAAACTACACCATATCAGTATTCTTTACACTATTTATTTTGTCCATACTGAACCTATGTGTAATTGTTCTTAATATACTACCTAATTCGCAGCATGGTTTTCTTCCTGGAGGCTCCTGCCTTAGCAACTTACTTACAAGGTACCTGTAACCACATCACCGAATTAGTGGATGCTAGGATTACCATTGACACGGGTCCATCACGTTTGGCGATGCCATCGGGGACCATTGTGTCTCTGGTAGGTCTAACCTTGGTGGTAAGGCATTCGTGACCCCAACCCAATACCATAAACCCGTCCTCCTTCCTCTGCAGCCGAGCTGTCGTCTTCATTTTAAACTTTTAAACTTTTTTTTCTTAGTTGTTGTTGTAATCTATTCTTATTTTTTTAGTTTTAAATTCGGATGGCAGTTAGTGACCTCCAGGTCCTTGTCATTCCGGTTGCGTTTGCAACAAACCTATATTATTATTATTATTATTATTATTTTGCTTGATTTCCAAAATAAACTTTGATTCCGTTCTTCATATAAATTAATTGAGAAGTTTTCGTTGCTGAAGTTATCCCCTCCTTTCATT
>JAHWFP010085195.1:3927-21000 GCA_023313725.1 Lithobius niger | reverse complement strand
GAGTTCTGTGAAGCCTCTTCAAGACGGACGGTACTATTTTTGACATAACGGGGAAGCGAGTGTTGATTTATCATTTAAATGTTGGTTGAGAATAGAATCTGCGATGTCGGTGCCAACGCTAGCAAAACATACATTAAATTTATTCGTGCTCTCATTATTTCTCGGTGCTCAACTTAAGGAAGATCCATCGCTTAGACGTTTAAGTTTATTTTATTTTAGAGGTTTGTGAAAGGTAACGTTGCTTCTGGCATTTTCGGGTCGTCATAAACAACACAGCTTCTTCCCATAAAAACAAAAGGATTTCAAGAAAAGGTGCAATGACGGCGATAACCGAAATATTTAAGGAAGGCGCCCCCCCCCCCCCCCACCCCCTGCCCCGATCCGTAAGCTTCACACGTGGTGGACTAAACGAAACTCCCTTCTCCCCAACCGCCCCTCCCCCAATAAAAAAGAAATCTTATCAGTCACAATACTCAGAAGTTCCCACTTAGGTAATAACCGCTGTACTACGCACGAGCACGCGTGCGAGTACATGCAGGGGTGTCCATCCCCCACCCCCCAAAGTCTATGAGGAGTTCCCCCAATTTTTTTTTCATTCCATCTCCTAACTTTAGGCGAAGCTGTATATTTCATTACATGATTATTGGGCCCCCAACTAATCATGCTATGAAATGTACCACTTTGTCAAAAATTGGAGGGTTGGGGGGGGGGGGGGGGGCGGTGTTAAAATTAATTGAACCAGTATGAAAGTATGTGACTGAATACAGTACTTAGCAGCACAAAAATACAATTATATTTATTATTTAGTGTGCAAGCTCGAAATTTTATTTTATCTTTAAATTTCATTTTAAAACTAGCTAAAATAACTAAAATTTTAGTTAAAATTCGGAGTTTGAAAATGGTTGAAACTGACTGGGATTTAAAATTTTGTTGGCTTGCTGCAGACGAACTTCTGTTATCATTCGTTTTGTGATGTTGATATTGACAATAAAACCAACCTTTCGTTTTTTACGACTGGTTGGCCTTCGTCGCCCCCAAAATTGTTAACGAGGAGATGCGCCTTACGTCTCCCCCCCCCCCCCCCCCCGGGGGGGTCATTGTGAACATGTAAAAAAAAAATCGTGCGTGGACGCCTTCTGTTACGATGAAAACCTATGGCCGACGTTAGAATGGACTTTATAGGGACGAGCCTATAGGCGAAGCTCGACAGGGGCGCCCACACATTGGGGCACTTGTGTCAAGTCTCTGTGCACCGTTTTTTGCATGTCCTTTTGGTAGATAAAATTATGAAAAAAACCATTAAAACGAAGGTTTATTGTGGATCTGATTATGGTTTCAAGCAAAGGTGGATCGGTGATAGCAAAGTTTTTCCGTTGATGCCCATTTGTATTGTGGTCTGATGCAGGAGTCGGAAAAATAGGACTGCCTTTATTTATATCTTCCACTGAAATTGTTGTTCTTTGCCCAATTTTTTTTTGCTTTTTATCCTTTTGTCCTGGTTGTGCCCCCCCCCCCCCGCCGTCCCCCCCTTCTATGAACCTCGATGTGACGCAGTTATGCCATTTTCATTCACGGGAGCGATGCGTCAAAATTACGTCATTTTCGACATTAGCATGCATGGGGCGAACAACTCGCCCCCATAGACTTAAGAAACATATGTAGGCGGGCTTCTCGTTTCTCCCTAACCTCGAAACGAGGGGGGGGGGGGGAAGTACATTTTTGTGACCCAGTAACCCGAAAATGGGTTGACCTGGATTCAAATCTCGCGAAAAGTTTCAAACGCTTTGACCTTTGTGAAGTCTCGCGGCATTAGACGTGAAACTCGTCCCAATTTTTTTAACCACAAATTGATTCATTTTTTTTTAGTATCTCCCCCCCCCCCCCCCTGATTTTATACATATTCAGCATACACACATATCCGTATATTCCATCTCCCCGGCAATTGCTGTAGATTCATTCAGCATTTATTACATCACTGTCATTTAAGAAATCAGAAGTGTCATCGCAGTCAGTGACATTTGCACTTTTAACTTTTTAACGGTGTTTTTGGTCCCTCGCTCACTCTCTGTCCAAAGTACAGTATTACAATTTTGTTCATACCACGGCTGTGACGTCACGCTAACTCAACACCATACTATTTTCAATAGGTTAAATCCCGTTAATCGTGACCAGAAGTGTGCGTCATCGCAAATAGTGTGGGTTATCAAGTTACCCTACAATTTGGTCAATAACTCACACGTTTGACACTTCCGGAACACACGACCAACAACGAACACGCCAAAAACCAAATACAGCATCCAAAAACGTAACGCAATAAAGACGCACAAAAGGAATTACTTAACTTGCCGGAACGTCCCGTATGAAATCCTATCCCTGCTAACTCTCACATGGCTGGCCCATTCCTAAGTTTATTCACTCCGTCTAACTCTTCCTTCCCACAAACGAAAATGGAATGACCTTCATTCATACCAATACAGCGTATGTTTGAAACAATTCTCAAACTACAAACGCATAAAACGAATTACTTACCTTACCGGAATGTTCCTCAACGGTCTGCAATGTCCTTCTATCCCTGCTGACTCACATATCGAAGGTTATTCAATCCGAGCAGCTTCGAAAACACGTGCGAGCTTACCGAACGACGCGTCTGTCTGACTCCCTCTCTCCATAAACTTGAGCTAAAGGACTCGTCCGTCTAACACCCATTTCCCCCTCCACAAACTAAAATAGAATGACCTTCATTCATATCCACACAACACAAACACAGCAAGTTTTAATTAAATACGAGTTAGCTTGACGTCCCAACCGTGGTATAAATTAGTTATTGGTGAAAAACTCACGTTACGGAGCATTATACAACGGCTGTGATGGTTGGTCTGCCTTGAGTTGGCAAACCTTGGCTTGCAGTACACTTGTTTTGTGACCGTGACTACGATGCCCTACAACGGATTGCAATAAGAATGACATTCTTATTGCATTCCGTTGTAGGACATCGTAGTCACGGTCGCAAAATAAGTATATTGCAAGCCAAGTGAGATACGCATATTATGGGTGAGGAATTGGGAGTGGACCTGAAAGTAAACCAGAAAACCAAGCAGTACACCATGGGCCTTGAGCTGATACCGTTCAAGTTCGTTTACCAACTCAAAGAACTTCGTAAATTTTTGCTGGCAGACAGATAATGATGAGAAATACACAGATTATTATTGTTCAGCAAGCGAAAGTAGCACATTATTTTGTAATCATCGCACGGTCCATAAATTTCACAGTGCTAAAAACGATCAGCGATATATCCCATATCACCACACTTTATAGTGCGTGATATTCATAGCGCCACACTAAAGTGTGGGGTATGGATGCCACGCACTGTAAAGTGGGGTAATGTTACATGACGTGACTAGGAGGTGAATGTAATTTTTACGTGATGAAGTTTCCATGACGTGCAACACGAAAATCCACTGGATTAAAAAAAAGCGTCACTTTACTTTATTTCACTGAGCCTAAAAGCCTTTACACTATGTGCTCACAACTATATAACCACTACTTACAACTACCTAAGACTACTTACGCTAACACAGCTCATTCCCATAACCCCGGCCTCACACAACAAAAAAATCGTTTCCCATCCTCAAAACAATCCACGCTCAAGACACGAAACATCCCGCGATCAAATGGTATCGGCCGCAAACCTGACTGCATCTATACAAAATTATGCAAACGTGACGACATAATGTTTACATAAGCAACACAGCTATGAAGAAAACTTTCCATTTACCCCAACAATTTCGTTTTTCATTTCGAAAGTTAGGGATCGTCCAATAAATTAGTTATACCACCCGGGGTTAATTGTATATAGGATTTACGAACCGATGGGCGACATCCCTTAGATGGCCAATCCGCTCGAACTACGTTTCGATGACGTCTCGGACTTCGGCCTGGACGTCATCCTGACGTAGTTCTCACGATTTGCCATGTGCGGGATATCTCCCATCCGGTGACAAATCCGGTACAGTACCCCAGGGGTGGTATACTATTACTTAGAAAACGAAAACGAATCGTTTGATGTTTAAGGTAAGATTTAACTAATGCGAAGTCAAAACAGCAAAGGAACACGTACAATCTGTCCTGTAAGGTTTTAGATGCTGCAGTGTTGCTGCGCTGTTTAGTCCAAGTGAAACCTCACTGCTATATTCAAATGTTTTTACCATACTTTACTTTTGCACACGATAGGTCCGCTAATGATAGGTGCATTCCACTTGGCTTAATGACATCGCTGGAAAGTATAGTAAAAAACTAATCGCCCTAGTGTGCTTAGCACAACTCTGCAGGTAATTCAGGATTCGTACGAGCCCTTGAAAACCTGGAAACACCCCGAAAAGTAACAATGGCATTCCATGCGTGGAAAAATACTTGAAAACCTTGAAAAAAATTATGTATGTCATCTGCTGCAAGTTTACTGCGCTCCCAGCCAAAGCCATGGCGCCAGAAGGAGAGAAGGTCAATTTTGCTAGGTAATTTCAATCGGAAATTACTTGGATCTTTTATATGCTGCAATCGACATGAGCACGAGGCATCACAGGGCCCTTCTCTTCCCGAAAATACCAGGGGTGGCTGTGGTCAGGATCGAACCGAGGACCTCTTGCACATGAAATGGTCTTGCATATGAAACGCCCCATTATATGTCATCAGCAGAGTGATGAACGGAAAGTATAGACGACGTGACTGAAGAAAGCAGTCGAGTGTGTAGCCTCGCATTTCTGCGGGCTCGCAGCTAAACAGGTAAACAGGGAGCTAAACAGGGTGAAAACATGAGGCAGCCATGGTCTGATGCCTAATATGTAATGCTATTAGGGTTGACCCTTCTTGAACCTAATCGTTCATTTCCTTAGCAGGTACTTACAGTTTGTGAACCCTTCCTGACTTCGAAAATTGGAAACTTGGCGATTTGCTACTAAGTTTTAACAGTTCAGAAATAGTTTTTATTAACCGAGAGCGGATTGATTGTCTGATTGTTGTGCTATTTCGCTACGTTGTTGTTGTTTGTTTTTAGGGAGCACGGGCCCAAACAGGGTTATATCTGCCTCACGACATTTCGCTTCAAAGGTTCAAAGAGTTTTGGCGAGAGTTTAACCGCTTCCGATCATCTGCCCACAAAGCCCGACATTTCGCCATTATTATGAATTAAGGCCGTACAGATGCAGATACCGTATCGGTAAATCTGCAGATATTCAATGTGCCGGAATCGGACTGGAATCGGTATTTTTGAGAGATTCCTTTGCAGATACCACACTTCACCCTTGATGATGTAGTTTCATGTTTCCTGCCTGCTGTCTGCCACAGTTTGGAAATTGAAGTGCAACACAAAGTTTCATCCTGAATAAAATCGTTATCTCCATCGAGAACTTTGTGTTCCCTGCCTTCAGACGGTCAAGATTCCAAAAATAACAGTGCAACACGAAGTCTCGTCTTGAATTAAATCAGTATCGGCTCGGCATCGGTTTAACAGATATCATGGGGTGTCGGATCGGTATCTGCATCGGATCGGTAGAAGTGGTATCGGTACAGCCTAATTATTATTATTATTATTATTATTATTATTATTATTATTATTTATTTCAAGGACGCTAGCGTTCCACAGGCCATCTGCCCTACAAATGAGAAACAAACTTTTTTTTCCTTTTAAATAAAATTAATTTCTTTGAGCCTTAAGTCGGCCGAAGCAACTTAATGCTTGTATGGCTGAACCGGCTCAATTTTGACCATTATCAGACTTTTAGAGAAGAAGAAATATCCGGTAAAGGGAGGTGCCAACCCGGGGATTCGATCCAGGAAACCTCCGATCATCGTAGGGGCCGAAAGATTGTCCAGAATTTGCCAGAATAGATCCCATAGCCGCTGAAGGAGCATGGTAGCCTCTCACGCTACCCTGGCCGGCACAATAAAACTCACCTTAACTCTAACATAATTGACCTGGCCGAAGCGTCTAGTTGCCTCCGGAAAAGCCGCTACTGCCCTTTTGGGTGTGGATCCGCATACGGGGTCACGCAATGACCCCGTATGTTGGTCCACACCGAAAAAGGGCCACCACATCCAAGTCCAGCGGATAGAAACAACAATCGCTGGCTTATGGGAAGAATAGGTGCTGCTTATGGGAAGAATAGGTGGAAGAATAGGGGCAATTTCATGTTGCGCTAGAATTACGTAAAATGATCAGCTGAACAGCATTTTCCCATACCATTTTTGGGGCAAAGGCTTAGTTTGGCCTACAGAAATTAATCAAAACCGGACTCTTTGCGTTCTAGCCTCACCGCGTTCGTTTGTGTCTCGGATAGCTTATAGTTATATATTATTTTTTCGTAAACAGTTCAGATAGGCGGGTTGTTGTCAGTTGCGTGTGGTTTTGTTGTTATTGTCGGTTAGGTTAGGTTATAGATACCGGCTTCTGTTTGGCGTTTCACTTGTAAGGAACTGGTTGGGGTTTGTTGTTTCATAGTGGGGCAGTTAATTCATGCTTCCCTGCGTGGCGTCGGCTAGCGTGCCGACAACATGGATGACGTCACGCCAAACTCCCGAAGTGCTAACTTTCACCCTTCACCATGCCCAAACGGTGCCTTTGCCCCAAAAATGGAAGAGGAAAACGTTATTCAGCATGTAATTCTTAGTTCATTAAAAAAAAAAGATTGAAATCGGACGAGAGACACTTATTCTTCTCATGTTCCCAATCGCTTTGTAGTGACTTTGATTTTATTTAGCATAAAGACCCCAGAGATCAAATTTTAAAGTTGCGTTGTATGTTTGATGAGTGGAGTCAATGGCTCGTTTATATTGTTCACAAATTTATCATTTTTGATATAGATATCACGACTTATGGTAGCTGCGCGTTACGTGATTTTTTGGAGCTTGATTTACCTAATCAAGCTCCTATATGCTAGCAAGCGAAGTCGGCTCATGTTGATTCCGCATCACCCAAGACATGGCCACCTACAGTAAAGGCCGTATCATCTTTACCTTCCACAATGCTCCGCTAGAAGGCAAAACAAATACCTACGCGACAAGTTTGCCAAGTGGCGTCATCGGTTGGCAGAATTTGGCACCCTCGTCGGTTAATTTGAAATTCGCCCATTGGTGTGGAGATGGCAGCACCTAGCAAACTTGCGCTTGCTTCTATGTCAATTGTTGATTTTAGTTGCCTTTTTTGGTCTGATACGATACGGCCTTTAATGTAGGTGGCTTTTCGAAGACCGCTTTTCCTAAATAAATTGGACTGCCCATGCGCCAACTCTGACGTCAGTTGTGTTCATTGTTGCGTCATGTATTTGTTATCTCTAATATCAAGATGGCTGTCGTTGTCGATCCGACTCTGAACCATACTTATTACGAAACGTAAGTGGGACTAAAAACTGTATTCGAGTGTATTATGCTACAATTGGCAATGTGGAATTTACGTTATATAGGATCAACATTTATCCCCGCCGATGATTTTCCCAATATTCCGCACGCCATTGCTCATGAAAAATAATTTCGGCACGCTGCCGCTGCCCACCGCCGTTAATTTTTCGGCGCGCCACGTCACTAGGTAGTTTTGCATTTTAATTCAAAATTTCATTTTTAATTTTTTAACGAGTTTTTCACGATCTAAGGAACCTTAAAAACAAAAAAAAAAAGGTAAGAAAGATTAAAATCCTTGCCGGGCCTGGCCGGAAGGACACCTTATATGTTTTTTTCGTTAACAGTTCCGATAGGCGGGTTATTATTGTCGGATTCGTGCAAGAATTTCGTAAAGAAATACATAAACTGGTTATGCAAAATACCACAACATTATTATTTTCATAGACGAAAGACAAAGCTCTCTGTTGGGTGGTTCCGATAGGCGGGTTGTTATTGTCAGTTTCGTGTGGTTTTGTTGTTATTGTCAGTTAGGTAAGTTTGGGGTTTTGCATTTCATACTGAGGTAGTTAACTGGTTGGGGTTTGGCATTTCATACTGGGGCAGTTAATTGGTTAGGTTATGTTAATGATGATTTAACGAGTTTCCACAATTTGGGACCAATTTGTAGTGCCTTCCGTGAAAATTAAAGGTAGGTTTTTTTCGAATTTCGGGCCATGTGCGTGAAGGGAACATGGGAAGAAAACTGGCTGTCGTCCGATTTTTTTTTTAATGGACTAAGAATTGCCTGCTGAGTAATGTTTTACTCTTCCAGTTTTGGGGGAAAACGCACCGTTTGGCTGTGGTGAAGGTTCAAAGTTAGCACCGCGCTGCGCCAGAAAGTATGAAACTGGGCGAAAGTCCGGCAAGTGAAACGCCAAACCCTAACCAGTTCATTACCTCAAGTGAAATGCCGAAGCCGGTTCCTAACCTAACCGTCAATAACAACACGACCAACCGATAATAACCACGTTTTTTGTGGTTGTTGTTATATAATAATGTAAGTTTGTTGCAAACGCAACCGGAATGACAAGGATCTGGAGGTCACTAACTGCCATCCGATGTTAAAACTAAAAATTTTAAATCGCAAAAGTTTAAAAGTTTAAAACGAAGATGATGGCTCGACTGCGTAGGAAGGGTAGATGGTATTTGGTTGGGGTCACGAATGCCTTACCACCAAAGTTACACCTACCAGGGACACAATGGTCCCCGATGGCATCGCCAAACGTGAGGGACAAGTGAGGGGAAAAGCCGGGTACCATTGTCGATGTTTCTTAAAATGATAAAATATAATATAATAAATGTATCTTAGTATAAAGCTTGGCCAAAACCAATTGTCAATATTAGTAAAGATAATAAAAGATTAAAACAATAATAATAATGCACAAAGCATTCAAGAAAAAGTTTTAAAAAAAACTATATTGGTCGCTTAAGGAACCCATTTAGAGGCTCCTTAAGGAGCAATCTGCAAAAACCCGGTAGGGTATATAATATAATTAAGTTTTACCACCGTTAGGCGGTTGGACAACGGATGGGCAGTGAGCCACTAATACGGCGCCTTGTAGTTTTAAAAGAAAAAAAAAAGAAAAAATTTCCTAGTATTGCAAAATGTTAAAACAGAATCAAATACAATGCTCCTCAACCGTGCTTCTACGAAATCGCTGTAAGCGGTCGTCTCAGGAAGGGCTGATGGTCCTCCATATTAAGCATTCTACATAAACTTTGCACTGTTGACTGTTCCACAGTTTCAGCCCTCAGCGCGTTCCAGATACGGACAATCCGGACTGAATAAAAGTTTAAGCGGCAATTTGTTCGTGTCGCTTGGACAATGAGCTTCCAACCATGGCCACGAGTATTTATTGAACGTGGTGCCAAATCAAAAAATTGGAGAAATACAGTGGTAAGTCCTCGCAGGATTTTGTAAGTTAAAATTAGGTCAAATCTAATTCTGCGTAGCTCAAGTAAATCCAAGCCTGTCCTAGTAAGGCGATCGACGTAATTTAAATCGCGAAACCCATGCAATCGCTTCGTGAACTTACGCTGGACTAACTCTAGAAGGTCAATATCCCGAAGTAGATAAGGGTACCAAACTGGGGTAGCATACTCAAGAAGGGGCCGCACGAACACTTTGAAAGCCCAAACCTTTATGCGATTATGGCCCGATGTAAAACACCTGTTTACAATTGCTGAACGCTGAAAGGCCAGGGCACAGACCTTACGGCAATGGAGTGATAACTTAAGGTTATGGGTAAACCAACTCCCAAGATCACGGACTTCTCCAACTGCTGGCAGGATAGTTTGCTCAAGGCAATAGTTGGGACGAGAGTTTTGAGTACCAACATGAAAAGTAAAACATTTAGGAACCGAGAGTGGTAATTGCCATGTCTTTGACCAAGTGGCAACATGTTGTTGTACAAAATCAAGCTCCATAGATCACAGTTGTGTTCTTGTTGTTACTTACGATGGTTGCGATTCTTTACGTTTTTTGGTTGTACCACTGCTGAAGCATTACTTCTGAACTTTAAAACGTTTTCGGTGTTGAATGTGTGTAGATACATATCAGTTGTTTTGGTAACTGATGTGATTTTATGATTTTGTGGTTTTTGGATTTCGTAAATCGAATTCTTTCTTTAAAAGCAAACTGGGAATAACTAATTACTTGTAGAAAGGAGCCAAGTATTAATTCTACAGACATTGCACATTTCCGATGAATAATTCTCGTGTTGATTTTTGATGGTTCTAGCGAATTTTGTTAATTTCGTAGTAACAATGCAGCTTATATTTAATACTAGAGGAAGCCCGTGCTAGGCACGGATGGTGTTAGATGGAAATCCACCAACTAATGAAAATCAACCAAAAATAAGGAAATCGGATTAAAGTGCAAAAAGGAGTCAATATCTATATATATTAGAAAACAAAAACTAGCTCGTTTGATGCTTAAGGTAAGGTTTAACAGTTTAACTGATTTGAAGTCAAAACAGCAAAAGGAACACAAATAAACTTTCCTGTTAGGTTAAAGATACTGCAGTGTTGCTGTACTGTTTAGTCCACATGAAACCTTACTGCTGTATTCAAATGTTTTTTTTCCTATTTGTACTTTTTGCACACAATAGGTCAGCTCATGATTGGTGGATTCTACTTGGCTAAATGACATCGCTGGAAAATGTTTAAGAAAAAATCGTCTTAGTGTGGAAAGCACACCACTATAGAAGTAGTGGAGGGTTCGTGCTAGTCCTTTACGACCTGGATATGCCCTGGAAAGTAAAAATGAAATTCCATGGGTCAGGTGTGCAGAATATGCCAGAACGCTAGAACGAGTTTCGCGGAAAATTTCAGAGAACTTTGGAAATTCAATAAAAAATGACTTGCTATATGGTGAAAGACTGCAGACATTTGAAAAATCTGTACGAAAATTTTGTGGGAAATTTTGTCCGGTAAGAATTTTATGCACCCCTGCCATGGGTGGAAAAGGGCTTGAAAATCTTGAAAAATTATATATGTATCATCAGTCGGGTGATGAATGGGTGACTGAAGAATACTGAACAAATTTAGCCAAGAAAGAAGTCGAGTATGTAGCCTTAATTATTTTTTGTTTGTTTGGGCAAGAGAAGTTTGAAAATTGGGCTCTGGCTTTAATTGTATTTACGTGTATATTGATTGAATACAGCAGTAAGGTTTCACGTGGACTAAGCACTACAGCAACACTACAGTATCTTCAACCTTATACGAAAGTTTATTTGTGTTCCTTTGCTGTTTTGACTTCAAATCGGTTAAACTGTTAAACCTTACCTTAACAGCAAACGAGTTCGTTTTTGTTTTCTAATTCGTGCTACTTTGGCATACCAAGTTGGTTTTCTGTACTCGTTGCAAATGCACTGAATTTTGCTCGCTTCGCTCGCTCATTCAGTGCTAGTCTTTCTTTTAGTTTGTCCGCAACTCTCAACAGCGGCTTTGTCTGTTATTTGTAACTAGAAGTAAAGCCCGTCGTGAAGACGGGCAACTCTAGGAGTACAACTGCCCATAACACTGAAATGTGTAATTTAAATAATTCCGGTTCTTGAAGATGGGTAATTAAGGTTGCTTCGTTCACTCAATCCATGTATCTTGTGATTCATTTCACCATCCTTCATTCATTTCCGTTACCCGAGAGCAGACGGTGTCTTTCACGTCCTGCGGCCTGGTTTGTTTTTTTTTCGTACTGAATCCAACTGCGTATTTTTGGTGTCTTTGTAAGCCCTGTAACCCGGGAGCAGACAGATATATTTTTTTTTTTCACTCAAGCCCGATTACGTGACTTCATGAAACCAAGTACAATGCCAGATGGAGAAGACATTTCTGCACAGCCTATATGAAGGCGGGCAAATGTAGGAGTACCAGTTGCCCCATAACAGTGAAAAGTGTAATTTAAATAATGCAGGTTCTTGAAGAATTGCGCTAAGGTTGCTTCACTCACTCAATCCATGTATCCTGTGATTCATTTCACCATCCTTCATTCATTTCCGTTACCCGTGATCAGACGGTGTCTTTCATGTCCTGTGGGCTTTTTTTTTCGCACTGAATTCGACTGCGCAGTTTTTGTGTCTTTGAAAGCCCTGTAACCCGGGATCAGACAGATATTTTTTTTGGTTTTTCACTCAAGCCCGATTACGTGACTTCATGAAACCAAGTACAATGCCAGATGGAGAAGACATTCCTGCACAACCTATATGAAGACGGGAAAATGTAGGAGTACAGCTGCCCCATAACAGTGAAATGTGTAATTTAAATAATGCAGGTTCTTGAAGATGGCTAAGGTTGCTTCGCTTACTGAATCCATGTATCCTGTGATTCATTTCACCATCCTTCATTCATTTCCGTTACCCGTGATCAGACGGTGTCTTTCATGTCCTGTGGGCTTTTTTTTTCACACTGAATTCGACTGCGCATTTTGTGTGTCTTTCAAAGCCCTGTAACCCGGGAAACTCAATCCCAATTACGTGCTTCATGAAACCAAGTACAGTGCATGTTTGTAAAGACGTTGTTTGCAGCATTATTGTTACACCATTGCTTCTGCATTGTTTCCTCCGATAAATTCTTTTTCTTTTTCTGCCAGAAAAGATATTGTTGTTTTTATCATTGTTAAAGCATTGTTTAAAGCATAGTCGGACCAGCATTGGCAAAAGAGTGGCAACTAAATGGACAACGGACATCCAGACACACGCTAGTGTGTTGCGCCAAGTTAGGCAACAAACATTAGATCAATTCAATTGTCGAGGTTGTAAACCATTGTAGCGCGACGCAACTAAATCGCACCGAATAATACTTTAGACGTTAATGAAAACTTGAACATTGCTACCGAAAGTGCGATTAACCGAAGGTGCGATTAACTTGGCGAATGTTTTGGTGTGTTGATATCACTCCTTTTAAGGGCCGAACCATTCGGAACTTGGCGGCCCCTTTTACCAGTTTTGGTTTTTGATATGATCTAGACACGCTAGTGTGTCGCCGCCAAGTAACAGTAGATCATCCCATTGTAGACATCCGATTGTTAAAAAATTGATTGTTAATGATAAAACTGGCGGTAGCCAGTGTTAGTAAGGGTCGACCTAGGATCTCTGTGTTAAACTTTCAACTTTGAGAGCTTATAACTCCGTCAAAAGTAAACATCTTAAAACCGAATTTGGAATCTAGCCTTGACTAGTCAACGCCTGTCTGCAGTCCAAAAATTGTGAAATTCGGTCGAGCCAAACCCGAGATACAGAGAGGGGCCAAATAGACAACTTCTTGTTCTTGGGTCTTGGTCTTGTTCTGGGGATGTACCTTTCGTCTGTCCTTTCTACAGGTCAAACCATTTGTCCTATAAAGCTGTTTCTTAGCTCATTTTACAGGTATTGCTCAGTAGATGTGCCCTTTTCATAAGGCCTTTTCTAATTGGTCAAGTGGTTCAGGGGTTATGGAGCTCTAAACGACCAGATTGATTGTTTTACATTGTTTTAAACATTGTTATTATGCAACAATGCCAATTAGCAAACGCCGGCTGCAAAACTGAAGATAAAAGGATTTGTTTCTATTATTAACACTGATGATAGTCTTAGTAAGAGTCAGCTTAGGGTCTCTGTGTTAAACGCTCAATTTTCACCGTCAACTGCACTGTTTTACAGTTTAGCTGCAATTCTAAAAGTAACACGAATTAATAAACAAAAACGGAACGTTAAATGTTTAGAGTAAGGGTTTAAAAGTCAAAACCTAGAAGGAACACGGACAAGCTTTGACAGTCAGGGTCTAGGTGTAAAATTTTGTAAGAGGCTGGTAAGCATTAGACCCTTACTACCCGGTGGTCAGAAATAAATACATTTTGACGAAAAACTGGAAATCCACCTACAATGACCCATATGATGATCCAGTGGTAGTATGGTATACGTTTTCTGCTTTGCTTTATGTTGAAAATTATTGTTCGATTTAGTAACATGGCAGGGTATTCGCAGCAGAGAACATTACTGGTTATCCTCTACCGTAAATCTACGAAATTTAATAACAATTCTAAAGCATCAAAAGACAAAATGCCAAACCTCACAAGAAAGTTATGTTCTTAAAGTTCCATAAAAATATTCTAAGAACAAAGAAAACCTGCTACAACCGTTCATACACACGTTCTGTCCGAACAGAGTAGAACTATAAGCTAACCACCGAGTAGTAAAGGTCTAATGCTTACCAGCCTCTTACAAAATTGTACACCTAGACCCTGACTGTCAAAGCTTGTCCGTGTTCCTTCTAGGTTTTGACTTTTAGACCCTTACTCTAAACATTTAACGTTCCGTTTTTGTTTATTAATATACTATCACACTACGTGCTCCATGCCGTAAGCAACTGAAAGCATATTTTGGCATGTTGAGGATAAATCTCAATGCGACAGAAATGTTTCAAAATGTGAAAAGTGGAAGGGAAAGGGTCAGAGATTAAGAAAAACTAAAATTTAAAGGATG
Source organism: Lithobius niger (assembly GCA_023313725.1). Classification (NCBI taxonomy): domain Eukaryota; kingdom Metazoa; phylum Arthropoda; class Chilopoda; order Lithobiomorpha; family Lithobiidae; genus Lithobius; species Lithobius niger. The sequence goes on along the minus strand of JAHWFP010085195.1, from coordinate 6,613 downwards.
AGTGTCCACCAATCATAGAGAAAAAGATGCGTTAGTTGGTTAGGTAGCTAGCTTGGCTAGTTAATAAGATTTTTCCCATGTTAATTCCCATAGACTTTTTGCTCACGGCTAGCGCAAAATTGAGAACGCCTACGTAGCCGAATTTTGGCACACGGATGCATGGTGATCTGAGTATGGTCCTTTTGTTGGTTTGGGGGTTGTAGGGGTCAGGACAAATGCGTGGGAAGGTTTTGAAATTCGCCACCAGCGAATTTAGTTTCTTTTCCAAGTTGCAACCAAAGATTTTAAGCAACAATGTCTTGAACAATCAACACTGGTCTTTAGATTTATTGTAAAAGCCTGTACGAACTAAAAACTGAACTGTAACAAAGGATAAGGTAAGGAAACATTAACGTTGCCGTGGATTGCGTAAGAATAAAAGGATGCACGTTAGATGATGGTTACGCAACAATACGAGCATCCACGAGCTAACGGGTTTTTTGTTAATAACCCAAAAATAAAATGCTTCGCGTTCTGCTGTTTTAGTAACAGCGACCTTCGGGGGTTTCTGTATGACTATGTCAATGAAATCTTGAAAAGTAAAGGGGAAGGTTCAGTGATAAACAAAACTACTGAAGGGGATACGCTGATAGAGTGAGCGAAGCAAACGAAATCAACGATTGTTAGCCAGTGTGTCCCAAAATGGGATTGAAGCAACTTAAGCAAGTGAAGAGTGGTCATATAATAAATTAAGCCGTGGCAATTTGGCTAATCTAACGGCTATGATAAATTTGAAAATTAGAAATGTGAAATTTTATAGAAATAAAATTCCTCTAGAAAAAAGTTACAGATGAAGATAACACGGTGTACCCTTGTGTACGTTCACAGTCCTGTGAAAGTTGTGATATCCACCCAAAATCAAAACTGGTAGAAAAACCCGCCAAGTTTCCAAAAAAGATCGGCCTTTGAAGGTAGTGATATCATTCAACCAAGGAAAGGTACGCCGAGGTCAATCCTATTAGCCAAGTTAATCGCACCCAATAATACTTTGGACGTTAAATGAAAACTTGAAGATTGCTACAGCGAGTAGCAATCGTTAAGTTTTCATTTAACCTTCGAACTATTAGTCGGTGCGATTAACTTGGCTAATAGGATTGACTTGGCGGTGGTCAAGTCCAAGTCAAAGGTCAGGTATTTGGGGTTTTGGTTAGACCCAGGCCTAACTTGGGTAGGTGATGCTAACGCGGTCAAGGAACACATTGCCTCCCGTCTAAGGATTTTGAAATCGTTTGCCACTCACAAATTGGTGGCGAAACGGGCTGTTGTGACCACCTTTTATAGGGTGTGTGTAAGGGCCTGTGCTGACTTTCATGTTCCTTTTTGGGTTGGGTCCAGACGTGCTCTTCAGGGCATCCAGGTGGCATTGAATGAGGGTTTGAGGATTGTTTCAGGTTGTCTCCCGTCAACCCCCATCTTGGCATTGTTGGTGGAGACGGGAGAGCAGCCTGTGGACATTCTTGCCAAGGGGCTACTGGTTAAGCTTTGTCACAGAGCCATTGCTAGAGGGGCCACTGACCCGTTGGCTCGTATCATACTTGACTATGTTACGTTGTCTCTGGGTGTCCGGGATCTGTTGGGTATGTTAGGGACTGGTGCTTCTCTTTTGTTGCATGAGGATCTGCAGAAGGTCTCCAGCCCGTGCATTATTCACCCGCCGTGCCCGTGGACTTGGTGTGCCGCTGCTGAGGAGGCTTTGATCTCGGCAGACTGTCCTTGTGGGGCAGAACAAGCTTTTCCCTCCATTGATATCTTCTGTGATGCTTCCTTTCATGCAAAGGAATATGAAGGCGGGGTTGGGATTTCCATTCCAAGTTTGCACATCGGGCGTAGTTTACCTTCAGCATTTCTTGGAGAGCTGGTTGCAATTTCTGTTGCTCTCGACATCGGTTTGGACTTACAACTGCCTATGTTCAGGGTTCTTTCTGACTCCGCTGCCGGGTTGGGCTTCTTGAGACGGTGTTTTAGGTCTACGGCAATCTCTCACCCCATCGCACTAGAGATTGGGTGGAAGCTGTTTCAGGCGTTTCAGACTGGTGTTTCATTCTGTCTGGCTTCGGTGCCCGGTCACTCGGGGGTCTTTGGGAATGAGGCTGCTGACGACCTTGCTCGGCAGGACTTTGAGTCCAGGTGTAACCCTGTTCTCTTTCCTGTTGGCCCCAGGGACCTGGGATCTGTTGTCTCTGCAATCTTTGGTAAAGAGTGGCAGGGCCGTTGGTGTGATGGCTTATCGGGGCGCACGCTGTAGGAGGTGCACCCGTCGACTTCTATTCCGTCTACTCTAGAGCACCTGCCACGTAGAGACGCTGGCTTGATCTTCAGACTGCGTACAGGGCATGTCCAGCTGCGTGCGCATCTCTATCGTCTAGGGTGGTGTGACTCCCCCGTTTGTGTTTGTGGCACGGGTGCTGAGACAGTTTCGCACTTTTTGTTTTCGTACCCTCTCTGGGTGGTGCATCGTCGTCGGCTGCTGAGTGCAGTGGGAGTGCGTTTGCAGGACGTACTGGGAGTTCCGCCACACTTGTTGGCACAGCGGCACTCCCTTGGGGTCGTGTTGGGGTTTTGCCGGGCCACTGGCCGCTTCACCTGATTTCTTGCCCCCTTGGTTCACCTTGTTGTCTTTGGTTTATATGTGGAGTTGGTTTGCTAG
>JAHWFP010085190.1:0-10182 GCA_023313725.1 Lithobius niger | reverse complement strand
AATGAATATTTTAGCCTTCTACATAATATCGTGACCATAACCAAAGCAAACACGCATCACCCAGCAAATTTACCTTTCCATTATTACAACTGGTTCTTTAGACAAAACATTAGCATTACAATACAATTTCAATTTAGACTTCAATTTAGTTACTTCCAATTAGTTATTAGGGAGTCTAACAAGCATTCTCCTTTCCTTTTTAATTTATGGATGTTCAACTTCATATGTTCCGTTCACCATGCAAATATGACCGTAATTAATTATTAAAACACACAACTCGTTCATTTTGCGAATTTTGACAAGTAGATAATTTTGTCAATTTTGTTATTACGTTGGACAGCCATTTGTTGGTTCATCTGGATACGGTACGGAATTTGTTGTTTCTCTTAGCGGATTCTGAAATTAATCTATTGGAATCTTAGTCATCAGCGTTTGGAAGTATAGAACGTCGTTTGATTTAAACACTTTAATTTTCAGTTTAAGTCGTGGGATAATGGATAGCAGGTGCAGTGATTAACATGGATTGATCTCACGCAGACTCATTTAGGCCTCTTCAAGTGCTTGGATGGGGGGGGGGGGGGGCTTATTAAGCTTCGGAAGTCGGTTCAGAAATCGTCCCGTCAAACACTATCGCAAGTCTTTTCTCCGTACATCTGAGTTTCACCAATACAAGCCTTACCTTCATTTTTTTATGAAAAACACTATAGCACAATGGTCTTATGATTCAATATTAATGACAGTCAAACACAAATCTCATTATTGTCCTCTTTTCATCTTTATATTTTATATTTTAGTTACTTTGTTATTTATTAAATGAGCCAAGTTACTCGTTAGTCCAGAAATTACTTGGTGGTCGGCGTTATACGCCTTTGTCCATCCAAAACTATTTTACCACACAAAATACACTTTTACATTGACATTTTCATGAAACCTCTAAACAAACTTGCTTTTTCTCAGTTCACCAAACCATAGTCACCACAGTTATTAGCACAAGTGCATGTTCAAAAAATGCTCAAAATGTTCAGAAAATGTCCACAATGTTCGAAAAATATAGTCAAAATGTCAATGAGTCGATGTGCGATCACAAATGTTCATATTGTCTTCGAATGTTCAAGGGATGTTCACAGTGTTCAGGTCGTTCAGAAGGTGTTGAATAATGTTCAAACCGTTCACACTGACGAAATATTTACAAATTCTTCAAGTGTCCAAATATATCTAAAATTGTCCTAAAATCTTATAATTGTCCGAAAAATATCCTGAATGTATCGAAATTAAATATTCAAAGTATTAATGTCTGGGGAGTTTCTTCCTTTAAATTCACTGAACCTCTATTTTCTCACTTGTTGTTGGGGGGGTCCGTTGCATGGTCGGTCGACAGGAAGAGGATTGGCATCTCTAATGTAGTAGCGCACAATCATGCCGACGATGAAACAACGCTCCAACAGCGCACGGGTTTAGTATAGCCAACTGTTACGCTTAATGACCGAATTTGAACGCAAACGACCGTTGGGGCTGCGGGCAAGGCAAAACGACGCTCGGACAGGGGGAGAAAACCGGATGTAAGGGGGGGGGTTCTTTACTGCTCCTCCTCTCTTATCTAGACAACGCTGTTGCTAAGGCCATTTTGCCTGATCAAATGGGATTCTTTTAAGTTCTGTTTTTTGGCTTCTTTTCTAAATTAACTTTTCCTGAATTATTAGATTAACAATTACGATCGACAGTTTGTTCTCACACATTCTACATTTCACTGAAATGGTTTATCGGTCCAAAAACTCATCCTTAAATATTCTATAGATTGCTGATTCGACACCCAGATAGGGCATTACTATTGCTATTGTCTCTGCACTGAACTGCTCTTACTACCTACGAGTCTTTGTCGGGCGGAGTCACAGAACACCTGACAACAGGATCATGCACCAAGACTAGACGCGAGCCGCGCTGCTTGGCTCGGTTAAATGGCTGCAATTGCTCGGTATACCGAGATTGCCGATCATGCTCTGCTCGGCGGGAATCGGCTCGGCAGCTCAGTATCGGTACAGCCTTACTTATAACATAACATGTAAAGTTGCAAACATCTTTTCCACCCCCCCCCCTTCCCCATTTACCCTCGAGGAAAAACTGGCTTACCTGTCTGAAATTCGAATCAAGGCAACTCGCTTTACATGTTAACCATAACTTTTAACATAACATGTAAAGTTACAAACATCTTTTCCACACCCCCTCCCCCATTTTCCCTCTAGCAGGGATGTGTTTCTTACGCGGAAACCCTGATTTCTGAGTTGTGTAACTACCTCAAAAATACATTAAATACTTGTAAGTTGCTTTTTACATAAAAACCAATGTTAAAATTAGTTTTCAGTCCTTTCCGACATTTTGGAAGAGAGGCAGTCACATGCCTGCATACAACACACGACACCTAAGAAACAAGCAGGGGGACTTCACATTCAAAGTTATAGCAGTAACCTTTTATAAAATGTAAAATTAAACGGCAACACTTACAGCTGCTTACTAATATAGCACCAAAAAATTCGTGTCACACCCTCCATTCCCCCCAGAAAAGTTCGGAGATGAACGTGCGAGCAAAGACAATTATAACTGTCATGTATAAATACAGCACAATAATTTATCTAGAATTCTAAGGCCTCGATATAAGCTCACTGAAGAATTTCTTTTCCCCACTGAAAAAATAAAAACTGTTTTTTGAGTATTATGGCAGCGATAAACTCAGCAGGACACATTCATTCTTGTAGGTACTCAATTTCAAATAGTTCTGAGCATAAATCTGAGCCGGAATTATGGGCATAATTTATAATGACAGTTATACACTGTGAAAGGCTGGTATGATGTATGCATTTCATTATACAAATAATGTCTATTTGAGTATTTTTACGGAAATATATTCATTCCTAACTTTATTTCATATTATAATTAATATTAATATAATTCATATTAGGTCCCTAATTCATCCCCTAAAAAGTCCCTAAAAGGTCCCTAATCCACCCCCTAAAAGTCCCTAAAAAGGTCCCTAATTGAGTTTTCAAAAGAGTCCCTAATTCACCCCCTAAAAGTCTCTAATTTAAGTTTGCAAAAGGGTCCTTAATTCACCCCCTAAAAGTCCCCAATTAAAATCTGTTAAGGGGCCCCCCCCCCCCCCGCATCACACCAAAAAGTCCTTAATTTAATAACACCTAGCTTTGGAGTTTATTTATTTAATGAAGTTTCAAACAGGACCAATACACTGTGAGTGAGGTATGCCTATAAGCCTCACTCTCACTTAAGAAGTCCTATGGTGAGTTGTGTAAAATTAATCATAATTTTATACTGATTTAATTTATAATATTTTACATTTTATACCAAACAAATTAAATATAATAAACTATAAAACTTACATATAAAAAGCAGCTCTTCATTTTTCAGCCGTCATCTTATCCTTCCAAAATACGTTTGAACTCCTTCCTAACTTACAGGAGTTTAAATACTTTTCCCACAGTACAGAACTCTGTTAGGCAAAACTTAAATTTCCTCGAGCTGGCAAGATCCTTTTAAAACTTGGTCGGCGACCTACTTGGGAATATTCTGATCTGGCAAGATCCTGCCCCGAAGAATATTAATTGCTTCTCAAACAATAGAGTATTATACCCTGGATACATTTTCTGACTTGAGCCAGTCTCTCTGATCTCTCTCTCCAAGATTTCTAGCGCCACAGAAAATAATTTTAAAAAAGTTGGTTTGGCCGTCCGAACCAAGTTTGACTCGGCAAAGCAAATCCGGTTGGCCTTTAAGAATGATCCAGGGCCGACCTGTTTATAAACAAGGCTCTGACCTACTAAAATCCATTGCTGCCAATTTAAATTTAATTAACATCTAAAATCAGTAATATTCAGTTGAATTGCAAATAATTTAACGCGAAGTTTTCTATCGGATCGTTATAGCAAGCTTCCAGCCATAAGAATCGATTATTTTCGTGGTTAAATCTAACTAAAATTTTACTGTCATATTGAATGGTTTAATGGAATATTTAAACGGTAAACATTATGAATATTTATAATCTACATTTGTCAAGCTTTCTATGTAATGTCTAAATTCGAAAAAGACCGATGTAAATATTTGTAAGCATTAAATCTTCGAGCAATACTGCCTAGACAGATCACTTAAACTTAAACTTAAACAAAATACACAACCAAAGCCAAGCTTGTATGGTTGGATGACCAGAGACAGTTCACTGCTTGGCATAAAGTATTTTGTCATAGGCTGCCTTCCAGTCATTAACAGATCTGGCTTCAATCACATTATGAGGAAGCTTGTTCCAGTGGTCAATGACGCGATATGAAAAGAAATGCTTCCCGACATTGGTGTTCACACGTGTGCGTTGTAACTTGAGGCGATATCCACGAGTAACAACGGAGGGGGCCAAGGTGAAGAACCAATTAGCCTCGGTGCGATCAATCCCACTCAGAATTTTGTAGGTGTGAAGTAGGTCACCTCTAATGCGGCGGTCGTAAAGGCTCGTAAGGCCAAGCTCCCTGAGCCTAGCATCATATGGAAGCGCACGCAGTCTTGGCACAAGCTTAGTAGCACTCGTCTGAACGCGCTCAAGCAGTTGCTGGTCTTTAATAAGTTGAGGGCTCCAAACCTGAATGCAGTATTCAAGGTGTGGCCTGATGTATGAAGTGTAGAGTGTTTTAAGGGAGGTGGTGCTGAAGAAGGAAAAATGCTACTTGATGCGGCCAAGCAGCATATTAGCACGGCGAGCAGTAATAGCACATTGCTTGGTGACCTTAAGATTTAAGGTAAACGTCACACCAAGAGATTTGGCCTCAAGGACTTCAGGGAGCTGTTCAGTTCCGAGAAAATAGGCAGCATGGAGGTTATTGAGACCAACATGAAGCACTTCACACTTTTTAGCATTGAACTTCATGCCATTGTTCAGGGCCCAGTTACTGATCTGGTTAAGATCATCTTGGATGATGGCACAATCTTCGGCGTGAGGAGTTTTCTTGAAAACTTGTCGTCGTCAACGAAGAGACTACATTGTGATTTAGCAAGGTCAGGAAGATCATTGATAAAGAGTAGGAAAAGCAGGGGGCCCAAAACTGTTCCCTGTGGAACACCACTGAGAACAGGGGCCCAGTCTGAGGCACGTCCCTCATAAACCACTCGTTGTTTGCGGCCTGAGAGAAAACTTCTAAGCCAGTGTAGTAGGTTGCCAGTGATAACAAAGTTCTCGAGTTTCCTGAGAAGAAGGCTGTGGGGAACAGTGTCGAAGGCTTTTTGGATATCGAGGAGAATAACGTCGCAGGGGACATGGTCATCAACAGCGTTTGACAGGTAGCCAAAGAATTCAAGAAGATTGCTTTGACAAGAGTACCCCGCACGGAAACCATGCTGCCTCCCGCTGATTAAGCTGTTAGTTTCACAGTAGTTGTAGAATTGACTTTTAACCAACTTCTCAAGGAGCTTAGCCACTTGAGATGTCAGGCTGATGGGGCGATAATTTTTTGAACTTTGGCAGTCGCCGGCCTTGAAGATGGGGATAACGTTGGCATTTTTCCAGTCATCAGGAACGATTGCTTCATCAAGAGACTTCTGGAAAACAATGGTAAGCGGTGTAGCAATAGTGGCAGAGCAAGCTCTAAGCATGGCACAGTGAATATTATCTGGACCAGGGGATTTAAAAGGGTCGCAGTCCTGCAACAGGCGGCACACAGTGCATTCACTGACGTTTATAGCTGAGAGTGCATTAGTTTGCATGAGCACACAAGGTAATTGTGTAGGTCCAGCATTATTGAAAACGGAACTGAATTATTGGTTCAGTTCGTTGGCAACATCTTGGGGATTGGTGACCGTAGGTCCATTGTCTTGCTTAATGTGGATAGAAGGTTTATTCTTGCTCTTGCTTTGGATATAAGAATATAGAAGCTTATTGTTGCTTTTGCATTTTGAAACCAGCTGTTGTTCAAATGAAACTTTCGCATTGCGGATGTTGTCAGTGAGTAGATTGCGGGTCTCGGTGAATGATGTCCAGTTCTCTGGTGTAGGGTAGGTCTTGTAAGTCTTCCACCGCCTACCTTTAAGGTTGACAAGTTTCCTGATGTTGTAATCCATCCAAGGAGGCGATTTAGCCCTCCTTGGGCCGTTTTTCTTCACAGGAATGTGGGTACTACACAGGTCAGTAAGGAAGTTTCGAAGGATATCCCAAGCTTGCGTACACGTGGAGCCAGCAAATCTGGATGTCCAATCGATGTTGCTGATGGTTTCGTTTATGAGGTCCCAGTCAGCAGCACTAAAGTTGTGTCGAGGATGGGTATAGCGGTGGTTAAAATTGGTGCTCTTGATTTTCCAGATAATGACGCTATGGTCAGATTTGCCGAATGGTGGAAGGTGACGAAGGGAATCAATGGTGATGTCATCACTAGTGAGTAGTAGGTTGAGAAGGGAGGGAGTATCTCCACCTCTAGCACGGGTCGGCCGACTAATGTGCTGAGTCAGGAAATGATCATTGATAACTTGTAGGAGGCGAGTGGCAGCGTCATCATTAGAGTAGTACAATTCCCAATCAATGCTGGAACAGTTGAAATCGCCGCAGATTATGGTCCTATTAGGGTTAATGAGAAGTTCCTGGTGGAGCATTTCAAGAAAGCAGTTGAACGCTGGAATATTATTGTCAAAGAGAGTGCCATTATAGACACAGCCGATGGTATGTGTTTCACCGTGGAGCATAAAATTGCACCAAACGGCTTCCCAGTTGTTGGTTTGACTAGAAAAGGTAGATCGCAGTGTGGGCTGGAGAGCATTACAAACACTAATGGCGACTCCACCCTTTCGCCGAGTGGAACGATCAGCCTGAAATGTAGTGAAATCAGATAGTAAGTCAAAGTCATCACAAGACTCAGGCTTGTAATGAGTTTCACTGATGCAAATTATATCGGCACGAATATCAGATTGCACGGCGATAAATTCATGACGTTTGCTAGACAACCCCTCAGCATTAGTGTACATAAAAGAGAGTTGAGTATGGTCATTGTGGCTGGTATGGCGCACGGTAACATCGCGGCTTTGGCACGGGGCACTGGGGGGAATGGGGTAGGTAGTCAAGAATCGGGTTGGCAATAGGTTGATGGTTGGTTGGTGTCAGGGGGAAGGAACATGGTTGGGGGAGATAGGATGGGATGAGGAACTTGGTTTGGGAGGCACTATAGGTGGAGTCCTGGGGTTAGAGTTAGAAGGCTTAGGGTTGCCCTGGTTAAAGGCATCAATGAGCGGGGGAGTAGGTGTTGCAGAGTTAGGACTACAAATATTGAGGCTGGGAGCATTGTTGGGCTGGGCTAGGGGTTTGACGGGGAGGGTGATATTACTTGGGTCTGCGAGTGTGGGGTTAGGGGTAACAAGGGCTGGAAGTGGATCATCACTAGGTAATACGTGTGTTGGCATGAACCTTTCAGTAACATTAGCATGCCAACTTCTTTGTCGGAGTAACGAAAACACGCTACCACTAGGCCAGGTATCAGGATTGAGAAAAGTACTTAAGGACAATGGAGCCACCTCTAAGAAGAACGAAGCATAACCAGGGAATTTGGGCTTTAGTTTTGCAGTCTGACGAACCTGATTTTCATCAATGTTAGGTGTGACAGCACAGTAGTTGTAAATGTCAGCAGCCGTAACGTTTTCCTGAAATCTACTGACAAAAATGAAAGCTCCTCGTTTTGTAGGCTTAACAGCAGTGATGTTTGTGTTAGCATTGCTCCCGTACATTTGGGTAGTTTTGGGGGGTGTTTGGTTGGCGCTCCTTATCTTAGGAGGTTGGTTTGTTTTGCTTGCATCCTGATTTTTAATCGTTGGGTCTCGCATGGGATGGGCATTGCTGCGCTGCTGTTGAGAGTTTATAGTTTCGGTTTCGAAAATCACCGAGTCAGTTTCTGCGGTGCTATGTTTGTCAACAACTGCGGAGTTAGTTTGTACTTTTTGTGCGTACGTTTTTGTACTCAGGGGCTTACCACCATTAAATCCAGAAAACTGAGCAGTGGGCACAGAAGGACAACATCAGCGTTCGGTCTAGGCAGCATGCAATGTTTAGCACGTTTTAAACAATTTAAAAAGTCTTTATTCAAAATGTAATCGCTCGTCTTCATTTTAACACAACCTAATCTATTTTTCACGTGCTTGTAATGTGAAAAATACTGATTTTTTAATAACAATATGACAACTTTCGTTCAACGCTGTCTAAGCCTTGCCAAGTCAACGACCCCAGGTTGAAACCTCTCACGTTATTGACTAATAAAATAGGCGGTGCTTCAGAGAAAACTTGTGCTGTGATGGTGTCAATGAGTTTAAAAATACAAAATACGACAAAGAAAATTCAATCAGACCATCACAATAAAATATTCCCCGTTTTATAAGTGTATAGTCTGATTGAATTTGTTTTTTTTTAATTCAAATCGAATTTGTTTTTTTTTTTAATTCAAAGTTAATTGTTTGGTTTACAGGCACGTGTGGGCGCCTTAAATTATTGCGGGTCAAAATTTTTTATCTCAACCTTGGTACATCCGCTAAAAATCATATTTTCGCCAAATTTTGACCGTTTTTGACATTCCAGTATACCATTTTAACCGGCTTGAAACCTCTAATTTCAAACCTCTACCTCAAACCACTAAGAAGTTATTTGGCAAAAACTAAAATATTTTTAATACTATACGACATAAATAACATATTAGCAGAATATTATACTTTTTTAGGCCGATTGCATAACCTTTCAGGTTTGAGCTAGGTACATGTCAAAGAAATGTGTGCAGTTAAATAAAATAAAAAATAAAATCATAGTAAAATGTCTGGTTGCCTGGTGCTTCAATTTGCAACTTCGCCCGTAAACCAAACAATTTTTCTGTGTGGCCATAAAAAACAACGCATTGGCTACTGCCAGTACAGTGCATTATATGAACTGTAAAAGTGCTGTACTGACAGCAAGACTTTTTACAAACGCTGCTGCCAGTAACGCCCATTACATGTACTGTAAGAGTGGTGTACTGGCAATACGATCCATAGGGCTTAAAAACGCTTCTACCAGTAAGATCCATTACATGTACCATAAGTGGTGTACTGACAGCAAGACACTTAAAAACGCTGCTGCCAAGCAAGCCGCATTATGTACTATAAAAGTGATGCACTGGCAGCAAACCCTTTCTAAACGCTACTGCCATTAAAACCCTGTTACATACAGTGTGGTCCACAAAAAACTGACGACCCAACATTTTCTAGTTAGCACCCCTCAAAATCAGTAGTGGACAGAAATCAAAGCTAATGAAACAGGAAAATCTCCGTCCTCTCCTGGTTCTGAGGGGTGCTAACTAGAAAAGTTGGACTTAGAAAATGTTGGGTCGTCAGTTTTTTGTCGACCATCCTGTATGTATTGTAAGAGTAGTGTACTGGCAGTAGCGTTTTTTAAATTTCTTGCTGCCTGTGCAGAACAGAGTACATATAATGTAACGTGGCTTACTGCCGGCAGCTTTGTTAAGTTTCTTGCTGTCAGTACACCATTCTTACAGTAAGTATAATTGGGCTTATTGCCAGTACAGCATCCCCCCCGCCCTCCCCTGTAAAAAAACATGTGAACCAACCAGCAAAACTACTATAAAAATAAGAAACCTGCAAAAATACTCGGAAAAATGCTCCACAAACAGCAATACTTAAAAAAAAAGCGCTAAAAATTAGGAGGGGACCCTCATCGGCAGGGTGGAAGGTGGGGGGGGGGGGGGCAGGAGGGGGTTTTCCTGATAGAAATTTTTCGTCAATATTCCTTTTTAACCTCTTCCACACCTAAGACGTACCTGCCTACGTCAAGACAATTCTTTATTAAAGGTTAAAATTGTACATGCATAATACTACAAACATACACTGTTATTTTTTTTCTGCACCTGTTTAAATCAATCTGGTGGAGAAAAGGTTAAATCCATAGCTATTGTTCTTTCGCCAGAGGCTGTTAGTCACTTTAGAGGCACTCAAGGAAATTTAATTACACAACTTTCACTTGTAGGTCAGTGGTAAAACAAAGAGGCCGATGAACCGAGCCGCATCCGGGCGGCAAAAACATAAAAAAACGTGCAAAATATTCAAATAAGAAGGGACCCATCTGCAGCGAGGTCCCTGATGGGTAACACACCGAAAAATGCTCCACAAACAGCAACACTT